>JAODPA010123205.1:0-17797 GCA_025585075.1 Nepenthes mirabilis
TAAAAAATAAACTAAGGAGAAAATGAAAAAAGAGAAAATATGAGGGCTCGTAACAGAAGTCGGCAAAAATCAAATATTGAAAAAGAGAAGCACTAAAAGGCAAAGGACTTAACCAAATCCTGATTCATCAACCTAGTCAGAAACATCCTGGGCTCATGTTGGACCTCTACGGGATCAAAAAGATCGACCACCTCCACCAGTAGAGGACTAAAGCAACAAGGAACAACCTCCTTGAAAGGGAGAGGGATAGCATTGGCTAGGTTAGAAATACCCTCCCACGGGCAATGACTCCCCTTTCCAGCCATAGCCCCCTCAATAAGATCACGTTCCATGGCTTCTATCCTAGCAGTATCAAGTGGGCCAAACGTTGGAAATGGCTTGATCCTCTTTTTCCACAGGAGAGGCTTATCAGGCTCTTCTGCTTTAGTCACCACCTCCTCCATGACAATATCGATCGACTCTTTGACAAAAGGAGCCATGACCATGGTAGGAGTAGTAGAAGCCCCCCTCTTCCTAGAAGAGTCCCTAGATATTATAATGGCCGCCTTCATCGGCAAAGAGCTCATTTGGCCTTGAATAGAAGAACATCCTTAAACAATAATGAATCATCAACCAGTGATCCTTAGGGTTCTCATGAATCAAGTCCAGCTCATGCTGAAGACCCACTAAGGTTGCCACATCAAGCTCAACACAAAACTTCGGGTTCAGCAAAAGAACCTTAAAGGGAAGCCTCCAACTAGTAGGGCCTTCAAAAAGAACTTGCATTTCTAACTCTTGATAAAAATCACGTTGCAACCACTAAACCCAATAACATGAATCCGATAGAGGTAAAACCGCCACACTTTAGTAGATGCAAAACATTCCTCCTCCCCAGGAAGTGGCTGGGGCAAGATTCACCTCCTTCAGGAGAAAGAAGGCACAAAGTGAAACCAAATGCCTCCCAACAATTGGCTCAAGAAGAGCAAGTGAGATGTTCATCCCATTTAAAATGTTAGCAACTTCAGGGCAATGTTAGCAAGAAAAGCCCGATTCCATTCTTTAAAGCCACCTAGTAAAATGTGATGTAGCCCTCTATTAGAGAGCATGGCCCCAACATTCCAACCATGGAACCATGAATCCATGCTCCTATGAGATATCATATCTCTCTGGACAATGAGCCATCATCTGAAGTGCTCTGATAGACTTTATCTCATGAATGGAGGCTGTCCTTAGAGGAAGTGGTCCATGAGGAGCGCTGATAGATTTTATCTCATGAATGGAGGCTGTCCATAGAGGAAGCGGCCCACAAGGAGCGCTCCTAGGAGGACTAACAATAATGTTTGAGAAAGGTGTAGCAGCCATGGAAAAAAGTTCTAAAGAGTAAGAGGAGTTCGGAAGAAAAGAAGAAAGCATATAAATGAAATTGACATATGGCACTAAATTACAGATCCCTAGGAACTAGAAGGGCACAGAATAATAAAAGGACAACCATAATCACATTTGTAGGAGCACTGCCAACACGTTCTAACAAAATTTAGGCGACTCTCTACAAGACAACTCCTCAGACTTGGGCTCAATCGTAGAATTTGTAGGCTAATATAGGAACTGTGTGCACCTTAGATCCTAATACAGAAAGGATACTCGATCAACGAGCTTTTCAGGAAGCATATACTCAGAAGGTAGTAGAATTGGTTAATCCAACCTTAGACTAGAGGCCCCAAACAAAGATATGACCACAATAGAATGGTATAGAAACCAAGTCAAAATATAAAAGACACGCCAGTATCTGAAGTAAGTATAAACCATTGTTTCCTTTAAAGTAAACAGAAGAAATTTGATTCAGTACATCTAACATGTTAAAAAAGCACTAACATGCCTGAAAAATATTAACGAAATAGATATTTATTGGACACTGTAACTATACCCATTAAAGATCCGAGAAAAGATAAATATATCTTCCAATTCATGATATGTAGCTAAAAAATATCTAATTTTCTTTTAATAACTATTTTTGAAGTCTAGTCTAAAAACACTCCTTTAAGAGGGATCCAAAAAAATGCTAATGAAGAAAGTATCAGACTTAAGGCTCACTCACGTCACCAAATTAAGAAAAAGAGCATTTACTCGCTTAATCATGATTCAAATCACCAAGAGCAAGGCGTGAAGAAACCTATGGGAGCTAAAATCATGCTAGCAGCAAACTACATAGCCCATCTCTAAGTAAGACTGAGCATCTTTTACAATGAGGATGCGAGGGAATAACCTCCTAAAGGCCACTCACCTCCCATCAAGCTTGTCAAAGTGCTCGTTCCTCTCTCAACAACCAGCCTAAAACAAGAGTTTTAAAGTTGAGTTTAACAAGCTGATAATTTCTTAACTCATTTTATTTTTTTTAAGCTAACATTGACTTAAATATTAGAAAAATTTAGTGGAAAAAAAAACTTCGAGCTCAATTGATATTATTGCTTGTGATATATGGTTTCACATAAAATTTCGGTTTGGATACACATCATCGACTAATAATTTCAACATACTTAGTAATTTTAAAAATTACTCTTTTAATTGAACTGTAGATAAGAAGAGTATAACTTTAACGCCAACATACCTATATGAGATTAAAGGATTGACAGAAGGGAGTTGATCGAATTTAAATAGACGACAACAATACTTTAGTTGGTGAAAATTCAACAAATTATTATTATAGTTTCATCTGCACAAAAATATCAGTTGCTTTCATATATATGCTAATACTCTTGCTATAGCATTTGAATGTCAATTTTGGTAAAAAAAATTTTAATTATATATTATCCAAAAGATGCTTGAAAAGTATTATTCGGTATAATATATCTCATTTATGCCATCATCTCTATTTTATCTGACTGAAATAGATAGAAAATTCAAAACAAATTGACCAAAATGATGAAAAGAAACCAGCTAGATCCAGCCAATTCCATGGACGGCGTGCTGGAATCGGTCGTGGTCATCCCGTACATTCGTCATAGTCAGGGCAGCGCTAAAGATTCGGTGTCGCAAGACATCGCTGACACCACGGAGTTTCAAAAAGAAGGGAAAACGAAAGACTCCTTGGGCCGGCGGTCTACATTCTTATTACACACTGCTCAGAGGGAGGGAGGGTGCGAGAGAAATGGGGTCAACGTTATCTGCCCTGTTTGGAGGTGCTTCTGCTGCAGCGGCTGAAGATTCATCAACGGAGCCGTCTTCCGTGATTTCATTCCACTCTTCGAACCGGTGGGAGCTCCACTACAGCACCATCAAAGACTCTAATCAATTGGTACTCACTTCTTTGCTTCTTTCATCTGGGGGGGGGGGGGAGGAAAGACGTCGCTTCTTGCAGATTAGGGATCTAACACACTGGTTTCATCCCGCCCTCTGTTTTTTTTTTTTTTTTTTTTGTGCTTTAATTTCTAGATGGTGATTGATTTTGCTGCGTCGTGGTGTGGGCCCTGCAAGTTGATGGAGCCAGCGATTCAGTCCATGGCTTCGAAGTTCTCGGATGTGGAGTTTGCCAAGATCGATGTTGATGAGTTGCCTGTGCGTATACTCCATTCTCTGTGCTAACTTGTTCTTTCGTTTTCTGACCTTTTGATTATCCCAAACTTTGGTACCGACTGTTTACTCTGTTCGTATGAATTTTGTGGAATTCTGAGTTGTAATGGGCTTTCTCCATAGACTAGTCGCCAGGAAGGGGATAGAGGGCTTTTAAGCTTGGCCCCAAATGCTCCGATTTTTTCTTTAAGCATTAAAAAAAAAAAAAACTTAATGAGGGACCGCAATAATTACAAAAATGCAGGGAACCCCTTTTTTATTTTCTTCATAATTTGCATATTCACAATGTCGCAGACATCCGATAGCATGCGGCTTGCCTTGTCGCGCTGGAGAAGATGATGTAAAAATCGAAGTTATGTAGTTATTAATGGACTAGTGCTTTGATTCTTTCAATGCTTATTCTTTTCTTGAAATGATTTTTTGCGCTTAGTACTACTCCTCGCTTATCAGAAATGATACATTGGGACATTACTTAAGTTGTTATGCAGACTCATGGTTTTTTTTTTTTTTTTTTCCTTTTGCATAAGCAGAGTTATCTAATTTTAAATATTTCATAGTTTGTGGAGAAATATTAATTTGGCAGAACTTTTATGTTGACCACAAGTTGGCAACCAAATTAAGCGCAAGGGAACAAACTAGCCATAATTCTTGCGGATGGACATTTTAAATTGGGAAATTTTCCTAAGCTTCTTTGATCAAGACCATAGTTACTGCATTTGCAAACCCTCATCATAACACATGCTTAAACTGGTTTTAATGATATTCTCTTGTGAACACTAACCTTTCTTTAAATAAGAGACTGTGGACCCAATAACTATGATCAAGGCCATTCTCCCTCCAATAATCTGCACTGCCAATAGTGTCCGAATGCTCTTTCTCTCCCTCTCTCTCTGGGTTTGCACCAACTGTACTTGCCAAAATATGTGAATGTAATTTTTCCAACTTAGCATCCCAATTTTCTGCTAATTTCCTCCCTCCTGCGGCTGGTCCTGTTCAATCCATACAAACTTCTGAAATTTGTTTCCAATCCTGAAATATCCATCAATTGTGTTGGAAATTCCTGTGAGAAAATTGCAATATCATCTGTGAATTGAGTGGGCGATACACAGAAGTTCCCTATCCAACCTGAAATCCCTTGAACAAACCTTTTCTTTGGATTACTTGAACAAATCTTTTGATGTTCCCATATCAGCCATACCACTGAAATCTTTGCGATTATCATTTTTTGAAAAAAAAAAGTGATGACAGTGGATCACCTTGGTCAAATCTCTTTTCAAGTGGAAACTCCTTTGTCAGGTTGCTATCCACAAGCTCTCAAATCTTTGCTGCTGATACATTATGAAGCCCATTCTATCCATCATACAGAGAAGGAAATGGCAATTCACACAATTGTGCGCTTCCTCAAAGTCTATTTTGAACACCACATCAGATGGCTTTTTCCCTTTCAATATCATGAATAACTCATTTATTACCAAGATGCCATCCATTATTTGTTTACCTTCTGTGAAGCAGATTGGCTGTGAATTTTGAATGATAATATTATTCAATGCCCTTTTGAATTTAATCATGAGTTTTGCCGCTACTTTGTCCAGAACCCCAACTAAACTAATTGGTATAGTATTGTTGTGACCCATAGGATTACTACACTTTGAGAACAGCAAAATTACAGATGAAATTGCTTCGTTCGGTAGCTCTGGCTATTAATGAAATCTGCAGTAAAAAGCAATAAAATCAGCTTTATCAAAATCCCAACTGTCTATAAATTTGAAGTTCAACATCTTGACCTGGTGTATTATCTCCCACGCAACTCCATACTGCTTTCTTTGTACCCTGTGTTGAGATGTCGTTTCAAGACTCTTAACCGTTCTGCTTCCTTCCCTTGTATACTGTTAAGCTGGACCACATTTGAAGTGTCCATCGCAAGCATCTTTTGAGAACTTATCTTTAAGAAAAATCTATGACTCCATCTTTCATGCTAGGGCCAAATTCTCCATTCTGTATGCCATCAAACTGATAGAATTGTGCCCCCCCTCTGGCAGCCACTTGCTGCTTTACAAACTTGTTCTCTTCTATAAACTAATAGCTTTAGCTTGTCCCATAGCGTTCTATGCTGAGGACTACATGCTGCATAGATGTTAATAATAGGTTATATAGATAATTATTCTCCAACTTTTTGCCAAAAAATTGCAAATTTGTTGTTACTTTGTTTTTTGTTAAATTTATTCTTGCACTTTTTAATATTTTATGCTATACATTTATCATCAACCGCCTCTTTTTGTTTGTGTTTGTCTATATATATATATAATGTGGTGAAGATGTCTATTTAATCAAGGAAATAATCATGAACTGTTTGATCACGAAAGGTACTTGATTTATTAGTAAAAAGTGGATTATATAAATTAAAAGAAAATGATAATAAATTCAGTAAAGTGAATAATTGTGAATGAATTTGCAAAAGGGGAAGGAATGCACTATATATACAACCTCATTAATAAATTGTACATTGTATTTGTTTTGCGCCCTATGTCCCATCCATGCAAAGAAGCTCATGTGATTTTTTGAGTACCTTCCAATACATGTACTCATTCAGTCTTCTTGTATTGCAACTGTGGTGTTGTCACAATCACACGGGAAAAGGGAATGCGATTGTGTGAGAGAAATGACAGAACAACTTCTGCACTATAATTTCTCTCAATCACATAGTCCTTGACACAATTTACAATTGGACTAACCACTTGTTAACAGCCTACCAACCCTTTAGCTGGTTTTTGAATATTTTATGATATTGTTGCCTAACTGCTGCTCTGCTGTTTGGACATGTTGGCTCCTTTGCTATCTTCTGCAGTCTTTCCCTTACTAGTCAACCATATGCTTGTATAGAGTTACTGGAGATTTACCTTGTGGAGGATAACATCCTTGTCCTCAAGGAGGAAAAGAAGGAAAAGGAGGAAAAGAAGGAAATTGGGCTTGATAAAAGTTACAACCTCTGATGTTGCATCTTCCTGAGATAGATTAATCCACTGAATGAGAAATTGTTTTAAATAAGTTGCTTGTTTTTGAACTGTTCCCAGTAGACCTTGAAGGGAGAAATAAACAATCCATCATAGCCAACCGCTGATCTCCCACCTTATTTATAGGTAGAGAGACACAAAAAGTAGAGGATTGATTTAAGAAGTAGCTGGATTTAGTAGCTTAAATGCCATCTTCATACTGTGGCCATAATTGGAAATGGGCCATAGTACTTGGCAGATAACTTCACATGCTTCCTAACTGCCATGGATAATATTCTTGTAGGGATGCAACTTAAGATTGACCATGTCCACCACTTGAAAGTGCAACTCTACTCTCTGCTTATTTACCTTTGGCTTCATCCTACCCCAACCAATGTTCAAGTTTGTTGGTTCAGAAAGGATCGGTCGAACACAAAGACTTCAATCTTGTTGAGGTAAATGGTCGGTCGTACTAAATGCACTTAGACACATAGAATGGGAGAAAGAGGAAAAACGCACAGATTTTACGTGGAAAACCCTTCACAAATCGAAGGAAAAAACCACGGGACACTTAGTCCTCTAACAAATCCACTATGTGAAAATGGTTACAGAAAACCGCACGGTTACACAAGCTCCTGAGCAAAGATGAAGAACAAAGCACTAGAACACACTCTGTTCTTACTCACTACTCTTCTTTTCTTCACTCTTTTCCTCCTTTGTAAATTTTTCGTACTTTCATTCTCCTCTGTATTGCACACAGCATTTAATACAATATATATATATTGGCAGTTGAAAGTAACAGCCAAGCCAACATGGAGGATACAAGCGCAGACAGCTGCTGGACACACGTGCAGCTCTGCACCGGCACTCCCCTACAAAAGATCGTGCCCTGCAGAAATAGCTGTGCAGATTGTGCTCTGCAGAAACGGCTCTGCAGATATTATGCATTCTCAGTCAATTTTTTGAGCTGGCATCTGCATGCGCTTTCTTCAAACATATCCTCGGGCCTTTATGCGCTCAGCAACCTTGGTTGTTGACATTGTCTTTGGCCATCAGAGAGTCCTCGTACTTCTTCGAAGTCTTCGGATTCAAATGTTGCTTACAAAGTCCTCGGAAATATAATGCATAGGGTTCTCGGTTGCTCAGGAACAAGTCCTCGGATCATAACCTCTCAGGGTCGTCGGACCCATAACACTTCCACATGGGAGTGATACTAATAAACTTCCCCTCACGACTGTGTGGAACTGAATTAGTTAGGCCAGCAATGTCACAACAGTCTTTAAGCTTTTCTTTGGGCAAGACTTTGATCACCATATCTGATCTATTTTCATCCGATCGAACCTTCTCCACTAACAGCCGCCATTCATCAATAACATTTCTCATCCAATGGTATCGAACGTCAATGTGCTTTGATCTCGAATGGAATGAGGAGTTCTTACACAAATGTATGACATTTTGGTTGTCACAGAGTACCACGTACTTTTCTTGACTCAAGCCTAACTCTTGGATGAATCTTTTCATCCACAGCAACTCTTTGCTGGCCTCGGTCACTACAATGAATTCGGCCTCCGTAGTGGAAAGAGAAACACACTTCTGCAGCTTGGATTGTCAGGAGACTGCCCCTCCTGCAAACTTGACCAAGATATGGTTTATCGTAATTTTATTATAAACATATATGATAACTTATGCTTGAGTGGAAGCCAATATGATAACAAGAAAATATAAATTTTCTCTAAGATGAGAAAATTAAGAAGAAGAAGTAAGATTATGAATAATGGCTCCACTACAAAATCTTAAGAAGTAAAGAAACTGAACTGATGATTTATTTCAGTGGATAGTATTCTCTGATATGTCTTAGGATATTATAATATAGATCGTTATCTGAATATGTATTGCTGTGCGATTTCGGCCCTGTTTACTGGAAGATAATAGGTAATATCATCATGTATTTGGGATGTAAATAAAGAAGATAAGGCCTTTGATTTGTGTGGAGTAAGTACAATCCATCCTATTTTCGGGATGTAAATAATGAAGAAAGTATCGCTGTATTATGCGATTTTGGCCTTTGATTATGTGGAGTGAACACAATAGTCTGTTAGTTGGTAAGATCTACTAATCCTGCTTCCTCAAGATATGTAATGTAAGAATGTGCTTGCAAGTAAAAGAATTAAGTACAATGAAAAAAAGGGAAAAGTCAATTATATTATAAAAATGTTCTGAAAAAATATATATATTTTTACATGTATCATGATCCTTATTCCTCCTTATGAATTATTTTAAAGATAAATATGTATATTCTTGATCATTATATTTTTACTGAGTATTTGGCTTATTCTCTTATTATTTTTTTCTCTTCAGATGTTTTGTAGGAGTTCAAGTTTGGTAAACAAAAGTAAAGAAGAACCATTAAGTATGCGGTAATCAATAATGATGTAATTAGTTTAATTAAGTTATGATGTAAGAACTTGTAAATTTATAAGTATCTCATAAATATAAATTTTATTATTGGTAGTTTAAAAAGATGTTTGTAAATCTCTTATGGTTATCTTATAAGTTTCGGTGTAATTTTTATAAGATGAGTTTGAGATTTTAGTTGATATCTTTTCTTATTACAAGTTGTATTCATATTATTATTGAATGAATATCAGAGCTGACCAACTGAAATGTCTCTTCTCTAAACCGTAAACACATTTTTAAAATTCTTCGGAGATATTTCAGGATCTACTTCACAGCAAACCAATGCTCCTTTTTTGGGTTTGAGAGGAATCTGCTGACAGTGCTGACTGCATAAGCAATATCCGGCCTTGTACACACAGCTGTGTACATCAAGCTACCAATGGCGGACAAATAATGTATGCCTCTCATGCGGGCTTTCTCTGTGTCCGAGGATGGACATTGCTTCCTACTCAATCTGAAGTGGTTGGCTAGTGGAGTGCTCACTGGCTTGGATTTTTCCATGTCGAACTGTTGGAGTACTTTCTCAATGTAGCTCTTCTGGGATAGTCAGAGCTTTTTGTTCTTCTGGTCACGAAATATTCTGATTCTTAGAATTTGCTTCGTCGGCCTGAGGTCTTTCATAGCAAATTATTGTCCCAATTACTTCTTCAACTTCTTAATCCGAGCACTATTTTGTCTGACAATCATCATCTCGTCCACATAAAGGAGAAGAACGACAAAGTCGTCCTCAGAAAATCTCTACATAAAAACATAGTGGTCAGAAGGAGTCTTTTGGTATCATTGACCAACCATGACATACTCAAACTTTTTATACTACTGTCTTGGAGCTTGTTTTAGTCCGTACAGGCTCTTCCTTAAATGACAAACCAATCATTCCTTCTCTTTGACCTCAAACTTTTTTGGTTGCTCCATGTGAATTTCTTCCTTAAGGTCATTGTGGAGGAATGCTGTCTGGACATCTAGCTGCTCTACCTCCATATCCAGAGCAGTTGTTAAACCAAGCATTACATGAATGGATGATATTTTCACCACCGGCGCAAAGATCTCATTAAAATCCATGCCTTTGCGCTGATAAAAACCTTTTACCGCTAGCTGTACCTTGTACCTCGGCTGCATTGTGTCCTTGGATATCTTCAACCGGAAGACTCACTTATTTTTTAGGGCTCTCTTTCTCTTAGGCAGCTCAGCCAATTCAAAGGTATGATTTTCATACAGAGAACCAATATCCTCTTGCATGACTTCTATCCATTCATCATTGTACTCATGCTTCACTGCTTCTTCAAAGTCCTCGGGTTCTCCTTCGTCAGTGAGTAGGACGTATTCACTGGATGATAGACGTACGGACGGTCGTTTGTCTATTGTAGATCGTTGGACAATAATCTCTTTGGCCGGTTGAGAAGAAACTCCATTTTGATCCTCATGAGGCATAGTGATTGCTTCATTATTGTCCTTGGCCACACTTGGGCCAATGTCCTTGGACTGCAGAGGTACTGGACGGACAATTTTAACACTTATCTTGTTTGTTCGGCCAGTGTTAGATAAAGCCTTCTTATCCCTTCCAATATTCTCAATGGTCTCCTTTTCAATAAAGATTACGTCCCTTGACCGGACAACTCTTTTCTTAGGTGAGTCATATAGCCTGTACCCAAGTTCATTTTCGCCATAGCCCAGAAAGACGCATTGCTTCATCTTTGATTCAAGCTTAGTCATCTCATCTTTCGGGACATGAATAAAGATCTTACAGCTAAATGTCCGAAGATAATCATAGGATGGCATCTTTTCAGTTTATATTTTCTCTGGGACTTCACCATTTAGAGGCTTACTAGGCGACTTATTAATAGCATAGGTCGTCGCCTTCAGGACTTCAGGCCAAAAAGGTCCTGGGAGCTTTGCTTCAGATAGGAGGCACCTAACCTCTCCATCAATGTGTGGTTTATTTGCTCGGCCATGTCATTTAATTGTGGCATCTTTTTAGGTATTTTTTGATGCCGGATGCCATGAGACTTATAGTAGACATCAAATATCCCAATATATTCTCCGCCATTATCACTCCGGACGACCATCAGCTTCTTCCCCATCTCACATTCAACTAGAGTATGGAATTCCTCAAATACTGAGGAGATTTGATCATTGGATTTAAGTAGGAATACCCACAACTTCCTTGAGCAATCATCAATATACGAGACGAAGTATTGAGCTCCTCCAAAGGACTTCTCCTTGAACGGTCTGCAGACATCGGTGTGAATAAACTCAAATAACTCGGACCTTTTGAAGGATGAGTCTCATCGGAAAGACTCTCTTCTACTTCCCTGCCATGCAGTGAGAGTAAGTTTTCAGTTTGTCCTCGTTCATTTTTGGGATGAGACCCTTCCTGGCTAGGTGACTCATTCCTCTCTCACTCACGTTGCCCAGCCGCTTGTGCCACAAGTCCAAGGACATCATACTGCTAGCAACGTTGATCTCTCTAATCTCAGCAGAGGCCTTCAACACATAAAGACCAGATGTCTTTTTTCCTTAGGCAACTACCAGAGACCCTCTGGTTAGTTTATAAGCCCTATTACCAAAAACGTTGCAAAAGCCAGCATCATCAAATCTTCCTACTGAGATAATGTTTATCCGTATGTTAGGAACATGTCGTATGTCCCTTAAGAATAGTCGTGTTCTATTGTTGGTAATGAGAGACACATTACCACGGTCAACAACTCTGGATGTCTCCATATTATTTATCTTTAACACTCTAAAATCATCTAGAGTGTAGGATGTAAAGAGCTCCCATTGAGAGGTGACGTGGATGGATGCACCAGAATCCACCACCCAGCCGGTCTCCTACTTGACCAAATTTACAACGTTATCCGCTTCACAAGTGAAAAGGAGATCACCTCCTGTAATCACAGAGACCAAGGACTTTTCCTGACCTTGTCCTTTTTCACTTTTCTTCTTTCTATATTATCATGCTTTCACTTATAGCAATATTTTTTTAATATGGTCTTTCTTCCCACAGTAATGACACTCCATGTTTTGGAACTTTGACTGACACTTACTCTGGCCCTTGTCTCCAAACTTTAGACCACGGCCTTTACTCCTTCCCCATGATTCTATCACGAGTACCTCAAAATGAGTCGAGGTGGAGGTCCCTTGAGACCGCCTGGACTTATTCATGAGTAGGGAAGCAATTACCTCGTCCAGCTTAAACGTGTCCTTCACAAATAGTAATATTGTGACGATGTGATTATATGAGACTGGTAAGGAAGTCAGCAATGCCAACGCCTTGTCCTACTCTTTGATCACCTTATCAGGCGTTGCCATCTGCGTTAGAATTCGGTTGAACTCATCCAGATGCTTCTCAAAACTTTCCCCTTCAGATAGACGTTGTCCATAAAACTGCTTCTTCACGTGCAGCCTTATAGTCAATGACTTGAACCTATATTGGCTTTTAAGCTTTTCCCAGACCTCCATTGGATCTGATAATCCAAGAATCTCCTGAAGAGTGTTATCCGCCAGGCATAGCTTGATAGTGCAATTGGCAAGATCTCTTTTATTTTGCCATTCATCTTCGGTCAGATTCTCCGACTTCTTATCCTTTTTCTTCAACGCTTTCACTGTTCTTTCTCGGGTCAAGATGTTCTTCACCCTTTCTTGCCAAAGAATGAAGTTACCTTATCCATTAAACTGTTCCACACTGAACGGAAAATTCTTTGAAGACAATGACGCCATTCGATCGAAAGCTTCTCAAACCTGGCGCTCTTTAATACCACTTGTTGCTATAGAAAGGATCGGTTGAACACAAAGACTCCAATCTTGTTGAGGCAAATAGCCGGTCGGACAGAATGTACTCAGACATATAGAATGGGTGAAAGATGAAGAACACACAGATTTTATGTGAAAATCCCTTCACAAACAGAAGGAAAAAATCACGGGATATTTAATTCTCTAACAAATCCACTATGTGAAAATGGTTACAGAAAACCGCATGGTTGCATAAGCCCTTGAGGCAAAGATGAAGAATAAAGCATGAAAACACACTCTGTTTTTACTCACTGCTATTCTTTTCTTGACTTTTTGCCTCCCTTATAAATTTTTCACTCTCATTCTCCTCTATATTGCACACAGCACTTAATACAATATATATATATATATATATAGGCAGTTGAAAGCAACGGCCAAGCCAACATGGATGACACATGCGCAGACAGCCGCTTGACGCACATGCAGCTCTGCAACAGGTCTGCACCGGCACTCCCCTGCAGATCATGCTCTACAGAAACGGCTTTGTAACAGCTCTGCAGAGATTAGGCATGCTCAGTCAATCTTTTGAGTTGGCATCTACGTGCGCTTTCTTCGAACATATCCTCAGTCCTTTTTGCGTTTAGCAACCTTGGTCGTTGACGTTGCCTTTGGCCATCACAAAGCCCTCGTGCTTTTTCGAAGTCCTTGAAACTATATTTCACAGGGTTCTCGGTTGCTCACGAACAAGTCCTCGGATCATAGCCTCTCAGAGTTCTCGGACCCATAACACCTCCATACGGTGACCCCAACAAAGTTTTCTTTTAGGACCTAAGTATCCATTAGATTTTGTCATGCATTATGGTCTGAGCTTAGTCCACAGGTGTGTTGTCAAGGAATGGAACTCAAGTCATGGTGGTAATTAGCCATATAAGACTTGAAAGGGAGACATGTCAAATAGAGTTGTGGTAAGAGGAATTATTGAATCATTCAGCTACAGTTAACCATTGCAATGATTGCACGCATTGCTTGGGTTAATGACTCGTCATACAACATTTTCTATGCTCCTTTTGTTCTTAATAACATTTATAGTCCTCATAGCTGGTGAGATTGTTGTGTTAAAAGACATAAAATGTCTGTTCGAGTACTTTAAGCTTTCTTCATCAGTTCTAACAACGTACTGATCATGTTGTAGGTAATGTCTCCACTTAGTGACCACTAGTAAAATGGCCATAAGCTCTTTTTCATAAAGCAAAATAATGTCTCCACTTAGTGACCACTAGTAAAATGGCCATAAGCTCTTTTTCGTAAAGCAAAATGCCCTTTGGATCCAATGCCAAAAGGTTCACTTAAGAAATCTAAAGGTTTCCTGCGCTAGTGAAGACAACTTCCATATCAAATAAGAGAAATAAGTTTCAATTGGAAAAGGTTGAGAGAAATCACAGTGCAAGGATAGGATCCTGAGTAATAGCATTCTTAAGATGTTGAAAAGGCTGAATTTCTACTTCAGTTCGCCCAACACGTCCGTATATGATAACAAAGATTAAGAAATTGTATACTTTTTCATAAATTCGTATGGGGTTTGGTAATACTGCTATAGTCAGCCACAAACATTCGAGAATATCTAATGATTGCAAGGAATTCAAAGATTTCTGATTTTTGTGGATGAGGCCAATGCATCATAGCATCTATTTTGACTGGATCTGTTGAAACTTCTTAGGCTAAGTGATATTCTAATATCCAGATTTTTCGATTTTGTTATTATGGCTAAGATAAAAATATTGTGGTACATATTCTCGGATTTGATTAAATCCTTTATCATGATGCATTTTAGGACATGTTTTGAGTGCATTTTATTCCTGACAGGAGTAAACATATTTGTGTTCCGTACGATTATAATGTTAAGATTTATGTGGATTTAATTAAGGTATTGGGTAATCCAGCTTATTGTTTAAGATGACCGGTTAGGATGGGATGAAACTTTGCCCAAGTGCTAAGTGTATTTTGTGTGGGTTTGGTGTTAGATGACACATAGGATTAGTGGGATTCTAGCTTGATGCCACCTTGCATTAATGAGTCAATTAGATTTGTCTTAGGTGTTACCAGGTGTGTAATGGCATGTAATGTGTCTAACAAATGTAAAGGGAGGTGGCAAGTAAGTGCAAATATAGAAAAAAGGTATAGAAAAAAATGGAGGAAGTGAAGGAAATTGAGAGTCGTGATGATGCTGTCCTAATTCGCTTAAGTGACTCCTCATCCTTACTTTTCTTTGCTTTCAATTCTTGAATATATTGGAATTTCATCCTCAAAATTTGGTGAATTTGATTTATTTCTTATTATTGTAATGTCAGATTAACTAGCATTTGTTTGCAGTGAGGAAATCATGGATAAATTTTATAGGGAATTCTTGTGTAAAATCATTTGAGTAAGCTTTTATTGTTTTAATTGGAGGTAGTTATCATGTATCATTGAGTAAGCTTTTATTGTTTTAATTGGAGATAGTTATCATGTACCTTTGGTAAGTAAATTTAAAATTGTTGTTGCATGTTAAAAAAGGGGGCTAGCTGTTAGGTTTGCTAATGAGTTGTCATAAAAGTGTTGTGCAACTATGGTGAGGAAATGATGGATTAAATTATGGATGCATGTGTATATGATGTAGATTATGGGGTTATTTAAGGGTCCATGATGAATCCTTGTGTAAAATGGGGTTGTATCAATGTAGAGTTTTCTTATTATGGTGTGTTGCATGACGGATTGTGTGATTGTTGGGGAATGCTTGAAAAAATCTTGTTGCATCAAGAAATCATAGGATATATGTCAGGATTGTGGAGAAATTCTTGTATGTAAATGGATTAATAGTATGCAAAGCTTTATGATATTTCAAGTTGGCTGAGAGGTTCAAGGGCGAGAATTTAGTATAAAGTTTGGAGCTTGGCTGGCCGTTGCATTTCCAAAGTGTTAACAATATACTTCTGGTTTATTTTTATGATAAAATGGTTGTAAAAAAAAATTACGAATCAAATGTTGATTAAGTTGTTGTTAATGTTGTAAAACTGTAAGGTTGTTATGCGGGAAATTTTATGCCAATGTTTTGATGATGTTGTCGCTAGAATACAGTTAATGTTGCTAAAATTATATCTGAAATATGGCTAACATGATGTTTGAGTTGAGTAATAGTTTGGCCAAGTGTATGGGGAAATATGTTCCATAATCTGATGTTGTTGGTTGGTGTTTATTATCATTTATGTTGTTGTGGGATATAGTTCGTGTTGGATGATGTTGTGGTATGATGTGTTAGTGGCGGGGTTTGTAATTGCCTTAGTTTATGAAAATGTTCTTCATGTAAATGAGAGTCCATTAATTATAAGATATGGACTCAGGTGTTATACTACTTGGAAGGTACGAGAATTTTAAATGATGGTGGAGTTACAGTAAAATTATCTTTCCTTGTTCAACCTTCATCTTTGTAATATATGCATTTGATCATCTCTTTAGACAGATCATTGTATTATTGAATGCATTTACCGTAAGCCTCCCTTGTTCACTTTATCATGGATGATTTATTTGGATAAATATTGACAATGTATACAATCATTAGTGAATCCGAATATATGGGCCCTAGGATCCCTATTGTAGTCTCCATTTTGTAAAGCCTTATTTATTATAGTTGGCATGCAAGGACCATTATGTTTCATGATGTTTATGTATCTGGTGTGAACTATTGTATGGAATTGGCAAATTTATGGTATAAATGTGAGTTGAGATCTCAAATCAAATTTGAATTGCCATCGACCCCATCCTTTGGGACCTGATATATGTGGATATGCAGTCTGTAGGATTGTATATACATAATGTTGTGATTGTGATCCTGCCAACAGGAACCTGCTACCTATATGGTGGGCAATGGTGAACACGGCGTGGAAAGTTGAAAATGTTTCATCTGTAGGTATAATAGTTCCTCTTTAAGTGTGCAAAAGTGTCTGTAACACAGTCAAAGTTGAAGTTCTGATTAAGATAAGCCGTCTCTGTACCAGGAGTGCTACTGGCTAGCGGTGCTTTTAGTAGCGTTGTACAAGCACTTGGGTTTCGTATTTTGATTGGTTCCCCCCCTCGCAGTCGAGGAATTGATTCAGACTCCCCTTTGTTATTTGAGTATCTTTTCTATGAAATAATTGCCATCAGTGAATGATATGCTAATAGCTCCACCCCCCGGGGAAAAAAAAAGAAAGAAAGAAGAAAACAAGAGGAAATATGCGTTCCTTTAACAAACAGTATAGATTGACAAAATAAGAAAATGTGCTGTCTGTCTTTGTTGGATCTTGTCATCAAATGGTTCCTATTTATTGTCTAATGAGCTAAACAGACACTCGTCTCAGCTCCAATTTCTTGTCTCTTCTGTGTTTTGAATGATTTAGGATGTTGCTCGAGAATTCGAGGTGCAAGCGATGCCAACATTTGTGTTGGTGAAACGAGGGAAAGAGGTGGATAGAGTGGTTGGGGCCAGGAAAGATGAGCTTGAGACGAAGATAGTGAAGCACAGGTCTCCTCAATCCGGGGCTTGATTTGAACGTTCAACTCTTGCGGATCTTTTGGTGCATTCTGACGGTTCATGTCTATGACATTAAAGTGATCTCATGGAATTTGTTGAATCTGCTTACAGTCTAGTGATTAACCGTCTTCTGTTTGTTAAGCAGTGATGTTGTCAATGGAATACATCAGAGTTTCAACTCATATTTTGTTCTGTGAAATGAGAATGCCACTACTATGCAAAATGCAGGGACGATGGCTTTTCCATTTTTCATTTTCATATCCAGGAAGGGGTCACATTTGAAGATGAGAGAACGGAGTGATCAAGATGGTTATGGGGAAATCTACCCGCATCAGCAAGCCTGTTGAAACCCCTTCTTTCCCTTCTATCTACTGCTTTCTCTGCCAATCTTTCTGGGTATCTTATTCGTATTCTTTTGTATTTTTCACAAAAATATGAATATTTTATATTCTTTCGTATTGAAAACCTACCCATACAATTTATAGAAAATTTATGTTTAATATTTTGTCAATCTTTTATTATGGAAAATATC
>JAODPA010123216.1:0-17796 GCA_025585075.1 Nepenthes mirabilis
AAAACATATAGAAATTTCTTTCAATGTTTAGGGATCGGGTCCAGTAGGCCTTATCAACTAATAGAGTAGTTGAATAAGGAATGGAATGTGTATGCATTCATATATTGTACGACGGTATCCACAATATCTCTAACTTTAATATCCCGTGATGGACGGTATATCTTTCACCTGATATATAGAGCCAAATAACAAATATGCCACCATGCATCTCCTATGGCTCAGGAGTATTCCTCGATCTACCACTGTAATATATTAAGACATGTCAGGGAATACTACTATCTGAAATATAAATTCTTAGTCCAAATTTATGATTATTTATTCTTAAGGGAATGTTTCACAATATTTTTATATAAAGTTCTCACTCCCTGGAGAACAAATCATCAACTATAATAAATTGTGGAGTTTTCTTCATATACTTTACATAACTTGTATAATTTTTAGATATAGATACAGATAATCATACTCTTAAGTATACTGATACACATTTTTATATCCTTGTAAGTTTAAGTGTTCGCATGACTTTAAATATATGTACAAATTAATATAAAACTTGGAACATTCAAGAAATTCTTACCACAATGAACCAAATATAACTTTAGAATATTCGGATAACAAATCCCTTCACAAACGATTCGCATCATAATTTTCGAAACACACACAAAATAACATATATAAAATATATGTGAATAAATACCAATATTCACGTCCATAAGTTAGGGTTTCAATTTTCTAAGGTTTTAAAATAAATGGATAAATATATGGAGTGCGGGGTTAGGGTTTCCACAAGTGAAATACCACGTAAAACTATTAAATTGAACATTAAATTAATAACTATGCACGTTCAAGACATAGGTTTTATAAAATATAAGTTTGGATAGGTATCATAATAAAAATACCCCCAAAAAATGGAATAAAAAAAAGCAACAAGAGGAAGAAAAGTATATAAGTTTACTTACCTCGACCCGATTTATAATTTTTTCAACTAGCTCTAAGCCGGAAAAGAACATGAGAGCCTTGATCTCCTCCATCTCTCTCTTCTCCTTGCTCTCTCTCTCCGCTCTCATAGATCTGCCAAAAAATGAAGGAGAGAGAAGCTGCGCGCACATAAATTGTTGAACTGGTGCTTGAGTGTGTGTTGGGCACACTTCGGGCTCCCCTCCCCTAGACTCGACGTTCAAGAGGGGGCTCGAGCACGCATCGAGCGCAGGTCAGGCGTGGGGCAGGTCTGCAGCGAAATAGCTTTGTGCACGCGTTGTATGGGACTCGTTTCGACCCTTCTAACTAAATATTTCATATTCATGAACCCTAATTTTGATTATATTAACCTAATAAGTCTTAATTATCATAATTTAAAACTTGAATCTTATTTACGGATTAACATTTTAAAGTTTACAAAGTCGGTTCCCGAGTTTGCCAATTTT
Organism: Nepenthes mirabilis; assembly: GCA_025585075.1. Lineage (NCBI taxonomy): Eukaryota > Viridiplantae > Streptophyta > Magnoliopsida > Caryophyllales > Nepenthaceae > Nepenthes > Nepenthes mirabilis. Next base: position 1,422 of record JAODPA010123216.1, read on the forward strand.
GGATTTTTGGGCTTTTCAATCCAATTTCTCCTACATTCCTTGACCTCGATTTTCTTATATTAACTTTTTTTTGGTAAGTAAATATTTTGGATTAAAGGGAGAAAAAAATTACACAAACTATACTTTATTTCTAAGTATTTTGACTTAAAAATAAAGTATAAAATGTTAGGGTATATCCCGAGCAGCTGGTACATCATAAAATAACATATAAAAAAAGAAGTCCTCCAGGAGGACAAAGTTCAACAAAATCGACAAAATATGAAATCTGTCTAATGTTACACACGATCAGACAACTGATCAGCTACTCCAAAATCGGCTGAAACAACTCAGTAACACAGATGCCAAACATACCATCCAACGCAGCACAGACATGCAGGAAGAGGCAAGCAAATTCACCTCACATGGCCACTCCGGCCGCATCACACACATGGCCACTTTGGCTTTTAGTGTACAAAGGGCACTTCGAAAATGGCCACTCCGGCCTCAACACACGCAGGTCACTCCGGACTTTTAGAGTACAAAGGCACTACGGATACATCAAACTCAAGGTCACTCCGGCCTTTTAGCGAAAAAGCACTCCAGAATCATTATTCGCATGGCCACTCCGGAATCATCATACGCATGGCCACTCTGGTCTCATCACACGAAAGCCACTCCGGCCTTTTAGTGTACAGAAGGCACTCCGAAAATGCTCTCCTACCGGAAGAACAGCTAACCAAATCAGCAGCAAGATTCCACTGCCAGCATCATGGAACATCATGCCATAATTCACAAAACACCACAGTGGATCCAACACACAGAGAAGGATGAACTCCAACTGAAACAAAACCATCCAGTTTTCAGCATATGGGATGGATGAATTAACAAAACTTATGGAGGCCCTCCACTAGATCATCCAAATCGCTAAATTGATCTGACGGAAAAGCCGTGTTCCATTTCAACATGACTTTTAGAGAGTCTAATATAATCACCTCCGATCAGGAGATAATGAGTCAAAGTGAGGCTTAGAGGAATTGACAGTCACAAACAAGCAGAGGCCTTCAAAATAAGCACTCGAGGGACAATTTAGGAAATCCTCCTCCAATGGAAATGAGGATCTGAATAAATTTTTTATAACCTCAGACACATCAGACCAACATGAATCAATGAAATCAAACAAAACACCACGTTGATCCTTGGTGATGGAGTTAAAGTGCAGCTGAGAAGCATTCTCTCCAAGTAAGCATCGGAGGGCATAATGCATAGGATCCTTGGCGATAACCTCAGCAGTCCATTCCTCGGAAGACTGAGAATTAGTATCGTCGGGGTCACTCTCAATGTCCCTATTCTCACCAGCATTACAGCCGGGCCCCTCTGAATGGGACTCATTAGGGCCATTTGAATTAGAAAAGGAAGAATTAGAATCCACAACTACAGCAGGAAAACCACCTAGAGAGCATGTTTGGTCAACATGCGGGAGTTGTGGTCTGCTAACTTGAAAGTCCACAGCAGGTAGATTTAACATGCATTCAGGTGGGATAGGCAGAGGTAACGACTGAACACCATAGGGGGAATCAAAGGGAGGGGCTCGAACTGTCTTAGGGCATCGGTAGGAGGGAGAGGACTCACACCCACTGTCCCCTGGGAACTACATTCTAAATCCACTGCCCCAACTGCATACCCTTGTGAAGACCCATTCCCACTGCATCAGAACTGCCTGGTTCAGAGTCTGGAACTGGCGACCGGATTCCAGGGCCAGCATCAACAGAATGAGAAACAGGGGCAAGGGCCACCCCCAAATCACCAGCCAAAGACTTCTCAGCCACATAGGAACCAGGGCTCTCAACCACATTAATAACAGCATCCACACAAGACGAAGGCTTTGGGCGCCATTTAGGAAAAGCCCTCTTCTTGGGAGGCTTACCAGCTTAGGGACGGGGCTTCAAGTCCTTACATTCGGCTTCCTTATGGCCATATAGCAGACACCTACCACACTTTTTCGGCTTCCAAGAATATTCTACACCCACCTCTACAATGGAATTGGACGATTGTAGCTTAATTGCTCATAATTACTATATTTTAGAAATTTGTACCTTACATATTCTTTAATCATTAAATGGCCGTCATACTTGAAGATTTATGTCTCAAAGTATCAACAATTATATTTGTTTTTCTCGACTAATATTGAATTTTATAATCATAATTTTTCAGTAAATCTATATACTTATATTGCTGCATATTCAACTCTTTCTGTGAGAACAAACATTTAAAACTTTTGTGATCGGATTATACCATAAACTTTTCTCTTTATAGATATTGCTTCCAATTTTTTTGGAAAAAAATCACAACCATCAATTTAAAGTCATGGATGAGATAATTCTGCTCCTGAGTCTTTAACTACCTTAACCTATCAGCAACCACTCAACCACGTCACATCAAAATATAACCCAAATCCTTTTTCAAAATGTCAAAATATATCACAAAACTTTCCAATATATCTGGAATTGACAATATTGGCATAGAGATCAATCTATTATTTAACTCTTGAAAAGTCCCCTCTAAATCTTCATCTTAAAGAAAAATTATTTACTTTTAAGTCAAACGTGTTAGTGACACTGCAATTGTGATGGACAGCATTTTCTAACCGGAATCCGGTAGACTTTCGACAGTAAAATAGCTGTCAAGCTGATACAACCTGTATAAAATTCCTGTATAACATATATGCACACATCCAAAGATCACAACATAAGATCCAAAAGTCACAAAATTACATATGACACTAACATCATAACTCCGGTACGACGTTGGCTTAGACGAGATGTCACTAGGTACCCGAAACAACTATAGTAACCTATGAAAACACATACATCCATCAAAACACAGTGACAACTATACTACGAGTATATCATCAACATACACATACATCTATATATGCAAAATCGTCAAGATATACAAATGAGCTATATAAAATGCAAAATTACGAAAACTAAGTCCTCAAAGGTTCCCTTCAAGTCTCCATGTCTAGTCGATTCCTAATTCTTACTCTACCTTATCCAGTATAAGTGCGTGCTCATTTGAAGGAAGGATAAACAGTAAAGTGTGAGTAAAATACTCAATACGACATAATATAATAAGAATAATAATAATCAATATATGTAAAATAAAGGGAGGGAGTAAGGATAGAGTATAAATGCATAAATATGAAATATGAGCGATTACCTTTCCGGAACATATTTTTTTATTTTATTTTTGATCCTTTTAGATTCTAAAATATGTAGAAAACTCATTATTATTATGAATTATGGCCAATAAGCCTTACCAGCTAACAGTGCGATCAAATGAAGAAAAAAATGTGCTTGTTTTTACACATTCTAAAGTACAAACCTACGAATTCAACATTCTATGGTGAGTGGTATACCTTTAATTTGATATACGGGGTTATAAATATATGTCACCATGTCCCGCATGACCCAGAGGCAATCCTCGTACTTCCACAGTAACATCCTAAGTCATGTTAGGGAATACTATCATCTGAAATACAAATCCTCAATCCAATTTCATATTTATTTGTTCTTTGAAAAATTTTATACTCATTCATAACACTTAATTCTCACTCCGAGAGAACGATTCATCAAACGTATCATGTCATAGAATTTCCCCTCTTATCCTTTTTATCATTTGCATGATTCTTATGAATTTAGGTTCCACATGATTTGAATTACATGTATAATGAGCATAAAACATGAGAAAAATTAGAAATTCCTTACCACCAATGCCAAACATAATTTCAGAAATTTTGAATAATAATTTCCTTCATAAATGTATATAACATAATTTTTGGAGTATATACAAGGTGGTATAAATTATGTACATGTGAGTAAACGCCCCAATTCATGTCCGATAATATTTCGGTTTACATAAAATTAACGTACACAAAATATATGTGAATATATATCAAATAATTAAAATACGCATGTCCATATAGCTAGGGTTTCAAAAGTTCAAATCATGTATAAAATTTAATTAAAATGGGTAAAAGCCATGGGGCGCAGGTTAGGGTTTTGGATGACAAAATACAACACAAATCTTACAAATCGGATATGAAATTAGAATATATACATATTCAATATATGAGTATTATGAAAATGAAAGTATGGATGGGTATTAGGACAAAAATATACAAAGGGTTGGGATGAACAGTGCAAAAAGAGAAAGAAAAGGGTATAAGTGCACTTACCTCGACCCGATCGACAACTTTTCTAACTAGCTCGAGGCCGAATTCGAACTTAGAAGCATTGATTTCCTCATTCTCTCCCTTCTCCTTCGCTCTCTCTCTCTCCTCTCTTTTTCTAGACCATTGCAAATGATGCGTAAAAATCCCAAACGTATTTTTATATTCGGACTGGTACTTGAGCGCTAGTCGGGCACCAGTGCACCTAAAGGGCTACGCTCGAGCGCTCATCAAACAAACCATTCTACTAGCCCATGCCCCAGGTGCTCGAACACGACTCGAGTGTGGGCATTCTGCCCATACACACCTTAAGCACGCCGCGGGCTCCACCCAGGCGCCAGGCCTCCTGACTTTTCTTTATACTTCTGAAGTTAATTTTTTGTATACATTTAAACCTATCATTAATTATATTATCTTAATTACCTCCTAATTATTATATTTGAAATTCGAAACTTCACAGCAATCTTTGAAAAATTTTCAACAAAATGTCTATATTAACTAGCCACACCCAAAAAACACTTTGATTCTGTAACATTGGTTGGTCATTCTTAGTCAGTTACAATTTCAATCTTTTTGGGATCCACTAAAACACCTCATTTAAAAATTATATGTCCTAAAAATGATATTTTTTTGACTAAAATTTACATTTCTTCAATTTAATAAATAGTCATCTTTTTCTCAAAGTCTATAGTGCAATCCTTAAATAAATTTTTTACTCCTCAAAACTTTTCAAATAAATTAAAATGTCATTTATAAAAACCACAATGAACTAATCCAAATAAGGTTAAAAAATTCAATTCATGATATCTATAAATGCTATCAGTGTGTTTATTAATCCAAAAGGCATTACCAAAAATTCTTAGTGACCATACATCATCCTAAAGGCCATCTTAGGTATGTCCTAACACTTGCTCTTCAACTGATGGCACTCCACCGTAAGTTAATTTTAGAAAAAATTCTAACTTCTTGCAGCTAATTGAATAATCTATTATTTCTCAGAAGAAAATATTTATTCTTAATTGTGATCTTATTTAATTTTAAATAATTAATATATTGTCTCATCGACCTGCCATTCTTTTTCACAAAGAACACTAGTACACTCTAAGACGATAACGTTGACTAAAGAAACCCTTTCTCCAACAATTCTTATAATTTTTGTTTAATTCTTTTAGTTTGAATGAGGTCATTTTCTAAGGAGCATTTGAAATTGGTGCAGATCTTGACATGATATCAACGGTAAACTCAATTTCTTGATTAGGAGATAAATTAGACAAATCCTCTGGGAAGACATTCTCAAATTCACATACCATCAAATTTCTTAAATCAACACATTATGACTTCCAAAGGTAATAACATAGGGCAACTTACCCTAAGAACTATCTTTAATCAAATGGTTCGTACCCAAAGCCAAAATCAATCCAAACGACTCCTTCTCGGCTCTCCCTTGAAACTAGAAGATTCATATCTAGGAATATAGAATAAGATGGACTTATTATAATAATCTATACTAACGTGATAACGTTCCAACCAAGCTATTTACAAAATAACATCAAATTTGGATATATCATGTAGAATCAAATTTGCCAACAATTCAAACCCATTGACCCAAACCAGATACCAAGGGTATATGGTATCAACCAACAAATACTTACCCATCAGGGTAGATACTACTAAAATAAACTCTAAAACTTGAGGGGGACACATGCAATTTGCACATAAACTTAATCATCAACGGGTTTGCTCTTATATCTTTTGCCATTGCCACAAACATCCTTCCCTAGACAGAGAGATTCTTCTCTGGGCACCGAGGAGGAGAAAGACAATCCTTCACCATATGACAAACTTAACCACAATTAAATCAAGCTCCACTTTGGTGATAATATTGTCTCCAAACATGTTGCCTTTTGCAATATTCACATACCATCTTTGAATATTGGGGTTTTATTGATATAGATTTTTCCTAATCGCCTTTCCTTTATTTTGAGCTTTGGACTTACAATGGGAGCCTTTGGCCTTGGAGTTTTATTTCTATCCTCAGATCTTTTCTCGAAATACTTTTTCCTCTTCTACTCTTATTCGATGAGTAGGGCCCAATCGAGCATTTCTCTATACGCCGCAATCTTGGACGGGCATCGACTATTTCTAGATTAAGTCTTGTGACTCTTGAAAGACTTTTGAGCTCTACCGGCTTCGTTTGCCACCACATATGGGGTAAAGCAAGACAATTCATTAAACTTAATGTCATATTCTGCCACAATCCCACTCTCTTGCCTCAAATAGTTGAATTCATCTTCTTTTGTCTCCTAAGAGAAAACTTTTTCATAAAAGCTTCCACAATCACATCCCATGAAATTTCTTCGTTATTAATCCTCAAGATGCGTTGAGTGGACCACCATCTATCTCCTTTTCCTTCAAAATTATAGGCTTCAAACTTTACTTTATCCTCCTTGGGGCAATTGATTGCCTCAAATATCTTCTTTACTAAGTGTATCCAATTTTCCTCCTTAATAGGGTCAGACTCCCTAAAAAATTGTGGGACATGTTTGCTCGTAAAGTAGTCAAAGAGTATCCTACCATACCCTTTGTTAGCCATCCTTGTCCTTGCAGCCAAATATTCATCTTACCGCTGAATTATTCTATCTATCGAATCAGTCATACAAACCATTATTGCCCTAAGTAATCATCTTTGCTACTCAAATATGATCCTCCACTCCTAGATCCTCTATTTCCTACCATATTTATGCCTATCATATAAAAATATCAGGATAATTAGTTCCTCGAAATCAATCTAAATACTTTTCCTAACAACTTTTTTTGTGATACCACTCATTGTCACAAACTTGGATAAAAAACAAGTATTAATTAAGGACAATAATAATAAATCCATGAAAAGAATCCCCAACCAAAAAGGAAACATCCCAACACAATACTCAATCTTGGATCGCATTTGACAAATATAAGAACTACTCATAATAATAATGACATCAAATATCAATATCAGAACTACTCATAAACAAAACTATAAGGAAACTAAAATAAAACAAAGATTGGATTTAAATATACTTATTTTAACCCTTAAATCTGATATATCTAATAAAATAAGGTTTCTAAATCACCATTCTTCTCTTCCTCTCTCTTCTTCCCCTTCTTTTCCTTTCTCATTTTTTCTCTTTTCCCACAAAAATGCTTGACAATGTACCCAGTGCACTTATAGGCAAATCAGTGCACGAACGCCGGTTAGGCGCGCATTAGCCGCCAGCCCATTTCTTGGTTGCACATGAACGCCATACTAGGTGCAACTCAAGCATAAGTAATCTGCCAATTTTGTTCATAAACACTGCAAAAATGTAATTCATGTGTCATATAATCTGCTTGAAATATACTTGACTATTCTAGAGACACTCCTTGGGCGTGAATAATATGCTTAGAATGCATATGAGCGTGTGACAAGTACGTGTTATGTGTCAAATCTGCTTCTATTTACGAATTTTCCTTCAAATTTTTATTGTATAAATATTTTTAATCAACCCAAAATAAATTAAATGAAAAATGGGTGTTACAGATGGGCACGTGCACCACTCCTTTTTAAATAACATCCACGTCACATGTCACATTCTGTTGGGTCCCATGTCCTGGCCCATGAAAGATTGCTAAGCCCATGAAGAAATCCACGGCCCACGGAAGGTCCAAAAGCCCACACGGAATGGTCGGCCCAGCCCAGCGGTCAGAAAACGCGTGCAGAGCCCATGCAGGCAGATAACAACGGCACCCTGCAATGCATTTAATGCGTTGTCGGGAAACAGGCGAGGAGGGCGGAAAGGCTAGCCAATAGAGGAGTGGCTAGAGCAGCGCCAACGACCCCTGTTGCCGTCTGCAGGCAGCCAACCAATCCCCGCTCAGGAGGAAATCCGACGTGGCCGGCAACGCTCATGAGTGTGCTATCTACGGCAAAAGGACAACTGGCATGACCAGAGGTCCACAACAGTGACCAGCGGCGCAGAAGCACTCGCAACGGGCGTTTTGGCGCCCAAGAGTCTACCGGGGAGAGGCTATAAGAGCCCTCGCGCCCCGCAGAGAAGGGATCTTCTTCTTCCTCTTTGATCTCTTCTTGACCTTCAGCTGGCTAAACACTGATCCTGAGTCAAACTCGACCAGCTCTGAGCTTCCTTCTCCACTTAACCCCAAGAAGGGGATAAACGGGAACTGAGTACAAACTCGCTTCCGCTCGCCAATAGCAAGCTCACAATCACTCATCCCGCGTCCATTCAGACTACGGAAAAGTCAGCCAACTATTGCGGTGCATTACGGAAGCCAGGCCTTCCATCACCTGCTCACCGCATTCTCCATATCACTGCACAAGCATCTCTTACGCTTTCACGGCATACATCCGCGCATCGCTCTTAGCGTGCGCTATTTCCGTCCATTGCGGGAATTTGCTAACTTGAGCGTCGGAGTGGCCTCGGAGGGAGAAATCCTGCCGGACCCCTGACCTCTTGTTTGTTTGTTTGTGTTGTGCAGGTCCAGGTTCATAGAGACGGAGACCGGACCCTTCGCCTGATGCCGCCGCGTGCCAAGGAACCCAAGGGCTCCCTAATCCGTACGGTAACCGCGGACCCGAGATGCAATATTGGCGCCGTCTGTGAAAAACTGATGATAAGCCAAGTGTCTCTTTCCCGCTCAACTACTGAATGACAGTAGATGGTGAACATTCGAGCGCAAGCTAGTGTTCCGGCGATGGAGGTCGTTGCCTAAAGTGAAGTTCCCCCTGCTGGGAACCAAGCAAACGATCAACCAGAGCCTGACGTCCGCCGCCTGGCCGCGGACGTGGGCGACATGAAGCTGGTTCTCCGCGCCATATGCGAGAACACGGGAACTGCCTGGCCCGGGACTGCCCCTCCAGCATCCCAGGCCTCCACCTCCAGAAGAGAAAGGCGTCGAGAGGCCGCTCGCAGGAGGCGAGCCGACCGGTGCGACCACGCCGCAGCCCCGGCGGCACCAAGTGGGAATGATCAGAACGAAGCGGAAAGTCATCCCGCCCACGATGATCGGGAGGAGAGCCCTGAGGGTGCAACCCCCGCAACTCACGTGGCCACGGGAGACCGACCGCGGCACGCTGCAACGGCGAACAGGCCACTCAGGCAGAGAGTCGCCATCCCCGTCAAGCTCGGACACACCTCCAGGGCAACACGGAGCTCCGCGACGTCATCAATGAGAGGCTCTACGGATCCGTCTATGGAGGAGAAGGCAAAGTGCTGTGGGACACCCTGCATAAGGAGAAACCCACGCCCTCCTTCGCCGACCTCCGGAGATCGCCCTTCACAATGGACTTGCGGACGCAGCCATTGCCGAGCAAGTTCAAGATGCCGGTCCTGGAGGGGTACGATGGAAGCAAGGACCCAATGGACCACCTCAACTGCTTCTGTACCCACCTATCTCTGCAGGGGCAAGTGAGGCATTGATGTGCCAGTGCTTTCCCGTCACCCTTAGGGGGGACGCGTTGCTCTGGTTCCATGGTCTCCCCCTGAACTCCATACGCTCGTTCGACGAGCTTGCTGACAGCTTCTTGAGCCAGTTCGCCTCCAGCCGACGGGAGGAGAGGCAACCATGGCACCTGGTCCGCCTCCGTCAAAGGTCAGACGAGAGTCTGAAGTGGTACCTGGACCGTTTCATCACCGAGGCACGGCGGATCCCTCATCTCTCCGACGAACTGAAACTCAACGCCTTCGTCGCCACTCTGGCGGCAGGCGACTTCTTCAAGCACCTATCACACCAGCATCCTCAGACCTTCCGGGAGGCTGAAACCATCGCCAGGGCATACATCACGACCGAAGAGGCTAACGAGGCGAAGCGCCTCGAGCGAGCGGACCGGCCCCTGGAATCCCCCAGAACATCTGGTGGAAGAAAGAGGGATGGTGACAGCCAGCGCTTCCTGGAGCGGCGAAAGCAGCAGCGGCCCCCACCAGGGCCCAGAAAGGACTACAGCAGAGCCTCCCTGACCCCTCTCAATGATAGCCGCATAAACATCCTGATGCAGATCCAAGATGAGAAGTTCTTCAAGTGGCCAAAGACGCCCAAGGGTCCCAGTAGCAATGACCAGACGAAGTATTGCCAGTACCACCGTTGCTTAGGACACTCGACCGAGAACTACTGGACCCTGCAGCAGGAAACCGAAGATCTGATCCAACGCGGACACTTGAAGCGGTTCGTGAAGAGCTCAGGGAAGGAAACCGCGACTTCCGACGGTGAGGCCGATGAACCTCCGAGGGCCCGCACTGCGGCCGGCGTGGTCCATGTGGTCTCCTCCACTGACGCCGCAAACGCCAGGCATGGGCAGCCGGAGGCAACTTCCAGCAACAAGCGGGCAAAGATAGGGGCTAGGAATAATGTCATTAGCTTTAGCAGCGACGATATGGCTCATGTAACCTCTCCCCATACCGACCCCTTGTTGTATCGGCCCTCGTTTCAGGTGGTGGGAATGACTACCAATTGAAACGTGTTTTCATTGATAATGGTAGTTTTTAAAATTTGCTATATCTCACTGCCTTCCTTAAACTTGGACTGAAACGAAGCCAAATGAAAGCTGCAAGCGGACCCTTGTACGGCCTGGACAACGAGCCAGTCCCCGTGCAAGGGATAGTTCGGCTGGAAGTCACTGTGGAAACCCACCCACGCTCCATGACGCGAGAGCTGGCGTTCCTCGTTGTTGACCTTCCATCCGTCTACAATGCCATATTAGGCAGACCCTTCCTAACCGCCTTCGAAGCTGTGACGTCCATCCCACACCTGAAGGTGAAATTTTCCACCCCGTGGGGCGTAGGTGAAGTCCTCCGGGATTAGATATTGGGACGTACGTGCTACCTCTCCCAGATCAACCCCGTGGCACCATGCTACCCGGATGAAGACCTTGATCTCCGCGACGAGACCTCGCTACAACAGGCCCAGTCCGGAGAGGAAACAAAGGCAATCCCACTGAACCCACCCAAGCCGGAACGATGCATCAACGTGGGGAGGTCCCTCCAACTTGCGGAGCGCGACCGACTGATCACCTTCCTTAGGGCTAACTCCGACGTATTTGCGTGGGTGCCCCCTGACATGCCCGGGATACCGGCCGAGGTCATAGTCCACAAGCTGGGCCTTGACGGGAGCCGAAAGCCCGTTTGGCAGAAACAGAGGAACCACTCCGTCGAGAAGTTGGTCGCCATCAGGGAAGAAATGAAGAGGCTATTGGATGCCAGATTCATCAGAGAAGTCCAGTACCCGGAGTGGCTGTCCAACATTGTGCTAGTAAAAAAGAGTAGCAGCAAGTGGCGTATGTGCGTCGACTTCACGGACGTGAACAAGGCCTGCCCCAAAGACAGCTTTCTGCTTCTAAGGATCGACCAACTCGTGGACTCCACGTCCGGGCATGAACTCCTGAGCTTCATGGACGCATACTCTGGGTACAACCAGATCTGGATGGACCCAGAGGACGAGGAGCATACCTCGTTCATGACAGACCAGGGTACGTATTGCTACAAGATGATGCCCTTCGGTCTCAAGAATGCTGGCGCAACCTACCAACGCCTCGTGAACAAAATGTTTGAGACTCAAATCGGACGAAACGTGGAGGTGTACGTCGACGACATGCTCGTGAAAAGCAGGGTCGCGAGCAGCCACGTCAACGACCTAGATGAGACTTTTCAAGTCCTCCGACGTCATGGGATGAAGCTCAATCCAGCTAAGTGTGCATTCGGAGTGACCTCAGGAAAGTTTCTAGGCTTTATAGTGTCCCAACGCGGCATAGAAGCCAACCCAGAGAAAATCAACACCATCCTCGACTTGAACCCACCGCGGACGATAAAAGAGGTACAGAAGCTGACCGGGTGAATAGCAGCCCTCTCGCAGTTCCTCGCCAAGTCAGGCGAGAAATATTTGCCCTTCTTCAAGGCGCTAAGGGGCACCAAATCGCAGGGGTTCAAGTGGAGTGAAGAATGCGACGAAGCCTTCAGAGAATTAAAAACTTATCTCTCCAGCGCGCCGCTCCTAAGCTCGCCGCGCTTAGGAGAAGACCTCCACCTTTATTTGGCCACATCGACAGCGGCCCTCAGCTCGGTGTTGGTTGCGGAGCACAAGGGCAAACAATAGCCAGTGTACTACGTGAGTCGGGTGCTGACTGATGCAGAGTCCCGCTATCCGAACGCAGAAAAGATGGCGCTCGCGCTTGTCTATGCGGCGCGGAAGCTACGACCCTATTTTCAGTCGCACCGGATCGTCGTACTGATGGACCAGCCGCTGAAGTCAATCTTGCAGAAGCCGGAGACGTCCGACCGGTTGGTTAAGTGGGCTATCGAGCTAGGAGAATTCGACCTGGAGTTTCGGCCCCGGTCAGCCGTGAAAGGGCAAATTCTGGCAGACTTTATCGTCGAAGCGGTGACGCCAGTATAGGAAGAGGACAGCAGCTTAGGAGGTACGGAGGGTGACCATCCTCCTGTGTGGACCCTGAACGTAGACGGATCATATACCCAGACAGGCAGTGGAGCTGGTATCGTGCTAAGGACTCCCGAAGGCATGGAGATCCCGTACTCCGTCACACTGGCCTTCCCAGCCACGAACAACGTGGCGGAATACGAGGCCCTCCTCGCGGGCCTGCGACTGGCGAAGGAGTGTTCCGCACGGTCGTTGGTCGTGCGTAGCGACTCCGAACTCGTGGTTAATCAGGTGAAGGGGAACTTTGACGCCTCAAACCCACAGCTTGTGAGGTACTTGGCGAAAGTGAAGGCCCTGATCCCTGAGTTCGGTCGGTTCGAGATCGAACATATTCCGAGATCGGACAACGAGCGCGCTGACCGACTGGCCCGGGACGCGGCCGCCATGACTGCGGAGCAGTACGCGAGAGAGCCCAGGGAAGTCCTGGCCGCACCCAGCATCGACGCCGAAGATAAGGAAATCCTATGGGTTGACACAGGGAACAACTGAATGACGCCGTACGTGAAGTTCCTAACTGAAGGGACCCTACCCGACGACATCAACGAGGCCAAGCGGGTCAAGAAGACGGCAGGGTAGTACACGATCCTGGATGGGAGGCTATACAGGCGAGGATACTCCACTCCCCTCTTGAAGTGCCTCGCGCCAGAGGAAGCCGATTACGCGCTGGCGGAAGTGCATCTAGGGCTGTGCGGTTCGCACATTGGTGGCAAGAACCTAACATTCAATGTCATGCGGCAAGGGTTCTACTGGTCCACCATGAAGCGGGAGCTATGTAATTCGTCCGGAAATGTGAAAGTTGCCAAGTCCATGGCAATATGACACACCAGCCGCACACGGTGCTGCATTATCTCCAATCCCCATGGCCATTTGCATAGTGGGGGCTCGACATACTTGGGCCCCTACCTCTGGCTGCCGGGCAAAGAAAATTCTTGATTGTCGGCATAGACTACTTTACCAAATGGGTGGAAGCCGTCCCTCTCGCCAAAATCACGGAACAAAATGCGATGGAATTCCTCCATCAAGCCATCGTTTGCCGCTTTGGGATCCCTGAGGTCATAGTAACCGATAACGGAACCCAATTCACTGGCAAGCGCTTTACAAAGTATTGCCGTGACCTTCGCATCAAACTGATACATACGTCCGTGACGCACCCTCAGGCAAACGGATAGGTCAAAGTCACCAACCGCATGCTACTACACGGATTGAAGACCAGATTGGAAGACGCTGGGGGCTCCTGGACTGAGGAGCTGCCGTCCGTGCTATGGTCGTATCGAACGATTGCGAGGGAGCCGACAAGGGAGACGCCCTTCAACCTTTGCTTTGGGGTTGAGGCTGTGGTCCCCGTGGAAGTGGGAATGCCAAGCCTACGGGTCGAATGCTTCGACCCAGCCACCAACGAGCAAAGGCTCTGGGAAAGTCTAGACCTGCTCTTGGAAGTTTGAGACGCCGCACGACTACGAACCGCGGCCTAACAGCTGCGAGTCGCACGGTACTACAATAAGCAGGTAAAGGCACGCCCGCTGGAAGTTGGAGATCTTGTCCTCCGGAGCGTAGAGGCGGCGGGAAAGACCGCTAACAGGAACAAACTTTCCCCCGGGTGGGAGGGGCCGTTCCTCGTCTCCGCAATCCTCCGGAGCGGAGCGTACAAGCTACGCGCCCAGAACGGCAAACTGGTCCCGTGGATCTGGAACGCCGCCAACTTAAGGAAATACTACCAGTGATGCTACACCGACGAGGTAAGTCGCACACGCACGCATCATAACGAATGCTTGGACATGAGCTTTATCTTTTGATTTGTATAATCACTCTTTCTATCACCTTGCATATTCATTTGTGTGAGTTGATGACATGCATTGCATTCTCAAATCAAACGACCTAGACTGCCCCTAAGTCGGGAGGACAAGCGTCCGTCCGTAAAATCAGTCCTTGGCGCAGTGTCAGGCGGTCCGAAATCGATTGTCTCAGGACTTCGTCCCCACGCCAGATGGTCTGGGGACGGCTTCATGCATCTTGGCTACGCGCCAGTGGGCCCCAGCGGCCCCCCAGAGATTGAGCCCCGCGCTAGACAGTCCGGAGGCAACTTCTCACAGGCTGAGACATCTCGAGGACCTAGGCGGTCCATCGAACGGGCTTCGTGCCAACGATCCAGGCGGTCAAAACATTAGGCCTGGGGGCTTCTGAAGTCCCCAATTTGCGGCCAACAAAACCTTAGGGGGCAAAAATCGCAGGCGTGCGGCGACCTTCTTAAACAGAAGAGAGCACCCTCAGTCTACAATGGTCGTGGGCTAGGACCACTGGCCGGCCCAGGCATGGGGGGCTAGTGTTGGGTCCCATGTCCTGGCCCATGAAGGATTGCTAAGCCCATGAAGAAATTCGCGGCCCACGGAAGGTCCAAAAGCCCGCACGGAATGGTCGGCCCAGCCCAGCGGTCAGAAAACACATATAGAGCCCATGCATGCAGATAACAACGGCACCCTGCAACGCATTTAATGCGTTGCCGGGAAACAGGCGAGGAGGGCGGAAAGGCTAGCCAATAGAGGAGTGGCTGGAGTAGCGCCAACGACCCCCGCTGCCGTCTGCAGGCAGCCAACCAATCCCCGCTCAGGAGAAAATTCGGCGTGGCCGGCAATGCTCAAAAGCGTGCTATCTACGGCAAAAGGACAACTGGTATGACCAGCGGTCCACAACAGTGACTAGCGGCGCAGAAGCCCTCGCAACGGGCGTTTTGGCGCTCAAGAGTCCACCGGGGAGAGGCTATAAGAGCCCTCGTGCCCCGCAGAGAAGGGATCTTCTTCTTCTTCCTCTTCGATCTCTTCTTGACCTTCAGCTGGCTGAACACTGATCCTGAATCAAACTCGACCAGCTCTGAGCTTCCTTATCCACTTAACCCCAAGAAGGGGATAAACGGGAACTTAGCACAAACTCGCTTCCGCCCGCCAATATCAAGCTTACAATCACTCATCCCGCGTCCATTCAGACTACGGGAAAGTCAGCCACCCATTGCGGTGTATTACGGAAGCCAAGCCTTCCATCACCTGCTCACCGCATTCTCCATATCATCGCACAAGCATCTCTTACGCTTTCACGGCATACATCCGCACATCGTTCTTAGCGTGCGCCATTTCCGTCAATTGCGGGAATTTGCTGACTTGAGCGTCGGAGTGGCATCGGTGGGAGAAATCCTACCGGACCCCTAACCTTTTGTTTGTTTGTTTGTGTTGTGCAGGTCCAGGTTCATAAAGATGGAGACCGGATCCTTCGCCTGACGCCGTCGCGTGCGAAGGAAACCGTTGGCTCCCTAATCCGTACGGTAACCGCGGACCCGGGACGCAACACATTCCTTTATTAATAGTCCAAGTAACTCTAGAGGATCCCCTTCCTTTGCTAGTAGCAATGCCATAAATCCCAACCTTTGCACTATTCTCTCTACTTTCTTGCAGCTTAGACAAGACTCCACGATAATCACAATCTTTTCCTTCGAGTAATCTCCCTGGGTTCACCCTCAAATCCTTCTCAAGCCACTTAGCGAGAGTTCTATGATATTGCACGCCTTCTAAGCTTGATTAATGAGTACGTGGATCTTTTCCTTTGTAAAATTTTATGAGATTTAAAATAATATGTAGATTGTTAAATAATCATCATATTTCATGAATAATAATTTGGAATTAAATATTAACGGCATAACTAAGTCTTGTGTTT
>JAODPA010123227.1:0-17795 GCA_025585075.1 Nepenthes mirabilis
TAATTAAATGTCATTCCAAAACAGTCCTCACATAAATATATGTAAGGGGAACATAAATGGTCAATAGTTTGAGCAACTTTATTGCCCCACTTGAGAATATCATGAGTTAATACTTCCCATATTAATTGAATGGATTTGTCGTTGTCATGTGATTCATGTGTTTGGCTCCTTGGATGGTGACGTGGAAAATGAGGGCAAAAAAAAGGGGGGAACATTATCTCAATTCATAAACTTCCTATGTTGTTAAAATTTATATATATGGATTAATGTGTTTCATAAATTAAACTTTTCGTCTAAAATATTTCAAGATATATAATTAAGCCTTTTAATTTGTATCACATGCACCACGAGTTAAAATAAGATTTAACATATCAAAATAATTCTACAATTCACCATATAATTCTTTAGTCAATGTTGCACTAAACAAAATAGACGATGAGGAATAGGATAGGGAACAAGTTTCTGAAAGGTAGTACTATGTGCCTTAAAATTTTTTAAGGAATAGATTATATGGTGGATAGTTATCTAACTTCTTTTATAAGAAGATTTTAATACTGTGGGACTTGTGCTTGAATTGAAATACTTCAAGTGAGAGTGAGTCTCAAACAAGCCAAGGGCCCTATAAATGTTCAAATTGTTGAAGCACCACCTTATCTCCTTTCTATATTAAGGGGATTTTTATTTTTAGAGACTCTAGACCTTATTCTTGTCTCTTGTGTTATCAATTAAGGAGATCTTATTATTTCTATCTGGTAAACATTCACATTTAATTACTCTGTGTAACTAAGCAATTTGATTGTGCGTTAGTTAGTCATAGTAGTTGCTCTTATTGAGTGTGTACCTTGCCATATTTCCTTAACTTGGTGTCTAAATGGTCGTTAAGAAGATTGTAGACGTAATGATCATATTTGAATAACATGACCATGTGCATAACTTTTTAATGTGAGTCATTAATTAGTGCTGGTTTATTTGACTTTGTCCGTCTGATTATTTTGGTCTTGATTGACAAGGCAGATCTTATAACATAAATAATACAACTTCTCTTGTTTAGTATGGGCCATTTAGACAAAGGAGCCTAACCCCTTGGCATCTTAGCATCCAAGTTGCTTGACGGCTTTATGATTTGTTAGCTTAGCAATATAGCCATTTATCTACTCTATCATTTGGCAATTTGAGAGCTCGACAACTTGGCAATTGGGAATTTTTGCGGCTTGCCAATGCGGCCACTCTGCCGGCCACTTAGCAACTTGAAAGCTTAATGACTTGGCAACTAGGGGCCTTGGCAACTCGACAATGTGACCATTCTACTACTTAGAAACTCAAAATATAGTGGATCTGAAATATTCTAAAATCTTCAATTTGGAGCTTTGTTTTTTGTTGCTAGACCCATCTCTATCCCCCAGCCTAGAAGGATGAATTCTGGCTTTAAGGATGTCAATCTGTCTACAATTTAAAATCATCCAGATCTAAGATGTTTCTTTTGAATGAATCACTGGGTTGAGATTAAATTGAAGTTCTCATCTTTGTCTTGACCACATATTCATTGTGGCTGAGTTGGACTAGTGACTTTGAAGGAAACAGGACTATTTGCTTGGCACTTCTCTAGCCACATTGTCTGACGTGTGTCAACCTACTTGAGGCACACAAGTCAAAATTGCTCATCGTGTTTCTTCCCTCTAAACCTGTAACTTGGTTCTTACCTGGCTTGCTATGAGATATTGCTTCCCAGCATTCTTTCACAGTCGCCTGTTGTGTCAGGAAAATTTCTTCTCTATGTCTACGGATGATTTGGAAAAATCGTGCACTGGGTTGTATATCCAGAGAGCTTTCTTTGATTTGCCTCTTCTGTTATAGCAGGCTTCTTCTCCGTTTGCAGGATATATTGCTACCTACAAGTCCTCTTTAAAGGGTGTATCCAGCTTTCCATAGTTTCTACGCTAGCAGAGAGATCTTAATGCCTTGGAGGGTTTGCAATGCTCCTTCCTTCAAATAGGTTGATGCGACCTTGAGAATTGTCTTATTGCAAAGGATTTAGCAGTGTCTTGGCACTGCAAGATGTATTTGCATGGTCTCGAATGAGGGAATTAGAAGAAGGGTAGAATGTATTTTTGGTCTTGGAGGTGATTCTGCAGCTGTTTCGACTATCCGTACTACTTACTTGGATCATGCAATATCATGATCATCACAGCTTTTTCGGTGGAGACAGCTACTTAACGGTGTTGCATATGCCATGGGATGGACTGGACTGTGAGATGCGTACTGCCATTACCTCCTTATGCATAAGTCGTTAAGGTTAATTTGTGATGATATTAATTTCCCATATATTCCTTGTGTGTTTGGTAAAACAATTAACCATTGTTAAAGTAGAAGAGATAATCATGTTTTGGAATTTTAGTGATGATGTGTCCCCGGATTCGAATTGCTATACGGATTAGAGAAATGCTCAATCTTTCCCTGCAGATCAAATTGAAGCGGGTTCGATTTTCTTCACTGATAATTTGTATCCTACACACCACAATAGACAAATAAGAGGTACGAGGATGGTGGGACTTATTCCCCGATATATTTTTTTTAGAAAATTTTTTTTAGCATGGTAGAAAGACAGTAGGATGTAAAGAGAAGATACGGATGCACACAAGTGGGGGATAGAGTGTGCCGTGGAGGACTGAGCTTCAATAGATGCGCTCAGTAGGAGAGCGGCTTTGGAGATAGCGGGCACTCGTAGGCTGAGTGGCTTGAGAAGTGATGTACTCGAGGATAAAGTGATTTAAGAGGAAGCAGTTTTATACTTCAGAGATGCTTGAAAGTAGAAAATTTTCCTCTCCTTCCCTGTAGCGGAGAAGAAAAATTTATAGAATTGGAGCCGATGTAGCCTTTTTTGGGCCTCTCAGTTGACATTCGTTGCCTCGGAGGATCGACTGAGCCCTTTCCTTGAGCATATTATGGGGCAATTATGGCAATCATGACTTTTCTTAGAAACATTGGATGGCTGCATTTGCCTTCGCAGAGTGATACGCTGCATGGGTAAATACTTTGCGGATATTTATTTGACTGTCAGAATAGTTGTCATGGGCACATGTGGTAGGCTCTCCTCACCCGTGCATGCTATATAGTCAGGGTTGTAGACGGCTGTGTGGGAGGGGCAATCATGGGTGCCGCATTGTAGGCAACTCTAATCGCTCACTCGCTGCTGAACGGTTCCGGGTCCACCCGTCTGGTCCACCCACACTATTACCTAGGCCTTTGTCTTGACAGATCATATGATGAGTCACTGTGATTTGGACTTTCCTCCTACTGACGCCGTGCTTCCCAGGACTTGGTTTTTAGTGGGCACCTGTTGGGCTATTGCTCCTTTTTTGGGTTATACTCTCGGTTGGCCTATGATCTGCTCAACTCATCACTAGCCTCTCATGCTGGGAGGCCTAACTTGTCAACTCCTAACATGTTCATTGATGGGACGTCAGCTGCAGGTTTGTCCGCGTGCTCCTTCCCTAGGCGTGCTGCGGATTTGCTGCTCAGGGCGGTAGGATTTGATTTGCTGTCTTCGACAGGATTTGTGATGATTCTTGAAACTTGGCGACTTTTTGATGTCAGCGTTATCTTCTCGATATAATGCTTGTCAACCCCATTTCATCTATAAACGGAGGGGGCCCCTATGTCTTGCCTTAGGAATTATCTTCACTAGCCAAGCGGTGTGAGAGTTCGGAGTTGACATGGAGCCTACATAGCCATTGGTCAGAGTTGGAGGGAGCTCTTTCCCGATGTTTGAAGTTGAGGATACCTTTGAAATCTACCTTGGTTTTCCTCTTTTGAATGGATGCCACCTTAGTTCTCCT
Organism: Nepenthes mirabilis; assembly: GCA_025585075.1. Lineage (NCBI taxonomy): Eukaryota > Viridiplantae > Streptophyta > Magnoliopsida > Caryophyllales > Nepenthaceae > Nepenthes > Nepenthes mirabilis. Next base: position 3,837 of record JAODPA010123227.1, read on the forward strand.
CTTTTGCATCTGACCTAGGCTTGAACTTGCATTGGACGAGTGAAAGCCTAGGTTCGAGCGACTACCAATGCTGGGTAGTTCTCTATAGTACTGATCTGAAGGAGGGGTGTCTTAGGCCTCGGAGGGGAGATGCTAGCTCCCTAGACTGTTTCAGGGAGATATTGTTCTTCTGCGGCTCTTGGGAGGATTGTTCGATAGTTGGTAGCATGTGATGGGAACTTTTTCTTCTTTGCGTCCATGTTGAACCTAAGTCATTGTTACCGCACTGGGTTTCACGAAGGCTCACACCCTCGGAAACTCTGATGGGTTTTGGTGGATGACTTTGAAATGGTTGCCCCCGAGCGAGGGCTTTTGTATGCCCTTCCTTTCCAGAACAATAGGGGCTTTTTGCATGCTCGAATAACAATTTTATCCTCTCAGCAAGGGGGTCAGCAAGGAGGTTTGTCTTTTACAATAACCCAACTTGAAAACTGGTTGGAGGGTCTTAGTCGGGTTGCTATTCTATGTATTTTTATCTTCCTTTTATACTATACCTCCACTATTGAAAGTATGTACTTTGTAAAATAAATTAATGAATGAAACTACCTGAGCATTACTTATCTTTACTTTGTGTGGCTCTAATATTCTTGTATATTTCAAATAGTTGGTGTGCTTGACTGTTGTTTCCTGTTGCATGGTTTCTAATAAAACGACACTATGAAATACTAACAACCCAATATGTCATGATCAGTTCCAAGTGCTCAGTTGGGACGCGCATCATTTCGATTGGTCCTGGGTCTGTCAAGGCCGTTAGTCCACCATTTCTTGAGAGATGACATGTCAGGGCATCATTACTTGTGTGGCGTCACCGGCCTTCTTACATAAGTGCTTGAGCTGTCAGCTGTTCGAGAGCTACATAGAGAGGCATTGCATTAGTTGTCATAATTGACTTGGTGGACTGACGTGCCACAGAACTCCATAGTGCAAGCACGTGTTGCGATCATCATGGGGATGCGCCTCTTGGATTCCTCATGCTGCGCTATCTTAGGGCTAGGTCTATTGCTATTTAAAAGCTAGGCCCCTACCGCTTTTGCACCTTTTCACTTTTCAAATCACTCTATCCCAATTCGTCTTTTTTTGCCTCTCGTCTTCATGGCTTCTTGGGATGTCGTTGTAATTTCGTTTGTCTTGACCGGTAAGGATGTGGTGTCTCCGTATAAGAGGTATAACATCCCTGATAGCATTCCTTATGTTCTCCCTAAGGTCGATAATACGACTTGCAACCCTCCCTCAGGGTTTATCACCATTTATGAGGTGCACTTGAAGGCTAGTCTTCGCATCTTGTTCGTGAAGGTGCTAAGCGAGATCTTGAGGGTGTTGGAGATCCCTGTGGCTCGTTTCCATCATAACGCTCTTCGATATCTTGTTTCTTTGTGCATTTCTTGTTGCACCAAGAGACTTTCTCTGGATACTCAGGGCATGGAAGTAATCTTTCGCCTCAATTAGGATTGTAACTAGATCTCCTTCATTCCCGCCTTAGGTACAAAATAAGCGAGGGAAACCCTGATTTGATGAAGAACTAGAATGACCGTTTCTTCTATTTGGCGGTTGGCTCCGAGTGGCGCATCTCGAATAGATGGAGCAAAGCTAACTGCGTCTACACCAGCAACGTTTTGAAGGAAGGAGAACTGATGGCTCTCAGGCGGTGAAGCCGGTTGAGGACAATGCCATTAATTTTTTCTGCACTAGCGATTGGCTCACCAAAGAGGCATTCAAGACAGTGGGAGGCAAGGGAAGACAGAGAAGATGAAGTGGTCCCCGAAATGCCTCTTCACCGCAACAAAAGAAGGCGGAAAGATCCGGTCATCCACGTCTCCCCTAAAGGGCTGTTTGGCGGAGCCGAGCCATCTGTTATCGTCTCCTTCTTTGCCTATTTTGGGGTAAGTTAGGAAAATCAGGGCCATCGTTGCGATGGCATCTTGCCATTCTATGAGACAATATTCACGTTCGGCCATTGCTAATGAGCCAAGTTTGCCCGTTGTGGACGGCAAGCCTCTGTCCATCCCTATTGGGGATACCAACAGTCCTACGAAGGGTGGATTGATCGATCAGATTGACACCCTGGCGGCAATTGTGCACGATGTCCCAATCTCTGTCCCCTCTTCACTTGAGGAATATGTCTCTTCGTCTCCCGCTGATTTTGTTGGGGAGGCGACACAAGGTGATCAAGCCATGGAGGAGATGATTGTGAACGAGTTGGAGGTCGAGGCTGTTGAAAACATCGGGCGGAAGGATGGTGAGTCTCTTGGGAGATCGGACCCTATTCCTTCTTCGCTTCCCTGCTTGGATCTGGTGGAGCTTCCTGTCACTTTTGCTACAAGAGCGAATGACACCGAGGTTGGTGATTTGGGTGAGCTCGCTCGGGCTCCAACCCTGACCAGTATGTCATCCCTTTGACTGGTGAGGAGCTGAGTGCTGTCCCAGCGGCCAAAGCACGTGTCGAGAGTGATCCTAAGGGTTGCACTACTCGAGAGACGGCCCAATCAGAGGTGGTGGCGTCTGCAGCCCAGGGGAACTTGGGTGCTTCGCCTTCGGCTTCACTACCCAATTCTCCTCCGGAACAACCTAAGGAGGAATGGGCTTTTACTGAGGTATGGATCTTGCTACCTCTCCTTTCTCACCCTTGTTATTGTCTTCATCTGACTGCCTGTTTTTTGCTTGCAGCCACAAGAGGGACTCCATCTGATAGAGGCTTATCTCCGCCAGTGGGATGCCATGATGCGTCAGCGGAAAGCCAAGATCTTGCGCTTGTTGCAGATGTCATTGATTCGGCCACACTCAAGGAGATGGAAGAGCAGGTGGCTTGTCTCAACCTCGAACTATATGAACTGAAGGCAAGACCCCAAGAGGGCACAAAGGAGAAGTCTTGGGGCCTAGAGTGGATCCCCTTTCTCGCGGATGAGCTCCGTGGGGCCAAGAAGTGCCTCATTGATCTTTAGGGCTAGTGTGCACAACTCGCGGATGAGCAAAGGGGCCGGATTAGCCCCGGAGAGGTTGGAACTCTACTAAGCAGCAGGTCTTGGGACGGCTTTTTCCTCTACAGGTGGATCATGTCTCTACCTGCTCCTAACTTTCCCTTGGGGTACCTTGACCCTAGGAATGCTAAAGTGTTGCGTAGGTCTAATTTGACAAATTTCTCATGGTCAATCATGTAGCCTTCACCATGTCCACCGGAGGGCTCCGCCTCTTAGGAAAATGACTATATGTAGGCAGACTATTGTTCTTGATTGTTGGTTGACACGCCTTCTTTGTATACATCAACACTTTAATAAATAGCTAGATTATTTCTTAGCCATTGTTGTGGAAGTCTTTGGTTATATGCTGATTTATTATTGTCCCATCACTGGTTCTATTTGTTGACTAAACGTTATTGTTATCATCGCCGGGCTTGGCGAGGATGCAGGGGTCCAGTTGTGCTCATTCCTATGAAAGAAAGTGGTAGCACCTTGAATTTATGGGTGGTTCTCTTTTCTGTGAGTGGATATCGTCGCACATCTATTGGTGAGCCACACTAGGCCGACTTGGTTTTATGGTTGCAGTTACTGAGCTCTAACAAAGTCAAGGTCGTTGTTCGCATAAAACCACTAGTGTTCGATCCTGCCGGGGGACATCATCACTTTTGGACTTTCGATCCTAATCTGTTGACCATTATTGACGGATGGTACTTGTCTTTATCAAAGGGAGTTGTTGGACGTATGCTGAGAAATCCCCCTAGAGTTTGTTATGGCCGCCTACATGGGAAGGTCTGACTCTCATCCATGAGCCCCTCAGCCATGATATTCGACCACGCTTGGACCGCTCGGCTATGGGAGCCAATATTTGGATCTTACCTTAACAGGGTGTTTAGCAAGTGAAGTGTTTTTACCAGACCTAGGGGCAGTTTAGGCCATCTGATTTTTTGCAATAATAGGTAAGCACTCATATGGATAAACAAATAATTATTTTATTAACTGAAACGTGGTACCTTTTACAAGCATTCATAATGATGCATGCGGACTTACCTGGACTCAGAGAGGAGTCATTGGTAATATTTCTTGAGGTGGATGGCATTTCATATCCTTGCAACCAGTTTTTCCTCCTGGGTGTGTAACTTATATGTACGCTTCAGAGAATCGCTAAGATGAGGAATGGTTCCTCCTAGTTCTCGGAGAACTTGTTCCTATTGGCCTTCTTGTCAGTGGCCCCTATGCTCTAGAGAACAATGTCCTCCATATCAAATTGGTGTACTTTTACCCTCTTATTGTAGTACCGAGCAATCAACTACTGACAAGCCATCATGCATATTCTGGCTGCGGCCTTGGCTTCTTTAAGCAGGTTGAGATACTCTCTGAGTTGCTAGAAGTTACTGAGCGGATTGAAACTCTTGACCCTAAGGTTGGGTAGTTCGATTTTTATTGGGATCACTGCTTTAGTCCTATAGTATAGACTAAATGGTGTCTCGTGGGTAGGTTCCTTCAGTATCGTTCGTTAAGACCACAACATGGAAGGTAGCTCGGCTGCCCAAGAGCCATTGGCATCTTCTAGCTTCATCTTTAGCCCGTGCAACAGGGTCTGATTTGTGACTTTCACTTGTCCATTCGCTTGCGGATAAGCGACGAAATCGTAAGCTAACCTTATTCCTAAACTTAAACTGCACTTGGTGAAGTACTTTTCGGTGAATTGGTTCCATTATTGGTCACTATGACCTCGAGAATTCAGAATTAACAAACTATACTCTGCTTAACGTACTCTGTTGCATTTTGTTTGGTTATCCAAGCCTATGGGGAGGCTTCGACCCATTTTGTGAAATAGTCGATACCGACTCTGATGAATTTCCTCTAGCCGGATACAATGGGAAATGGGATGAGTATGTCAAACCCCTATTGTGCGAACAACCATGGTGCCTATAGGGCTTGCAGCTCCGTGGGAGTCTAATGGAAATGTTGCTGTGGACTTGACAATTTTTACACTTTTTCACGAATTCCACAATGTCTGCTTCATCATCGGTAAATAATAGCCCTACCACATTATCTTAAAGGCAAGGTTCTTACTACTGATGTGTGGCCCATAGATGCCAAGATGCACCTCGCTCAGTACGTAGTCGGCTTCTTCTAGTGCGAGACACCTCATGTACGGCGTGGAGGACCCATGGCAGTATAATTTCTTGTTTACGATGGTGTACTAGCCTACCGTATTTTTCACGCGCTTGGCGTTCTCGGGTTTTCTAGTAGAATACCATTAGTGATATATTCTCGGTATAGGGTCATCCAATTTTCATCGTTTGATATTTACAACAAGTCTTGCTTGGGCTCCTCTATGCTCGGGGTGGCCAGAACCTTTGCATGTCTTGAGAATACCACTATGGATTCTTGGTTACTGCGACCTTCGCTAGCTGGTCTGCATTCTAGTTATCCTCTCTCAGGATGCGCATTATCTTGACCTTATCGAACATTTGCTTTATGCCTTTTGCTCTAGGGAAATATTTCACGAGCATTAGGCTAGATACCTCAAAATTTTCGAGGACTTGATTGACGACTAGCTTTGAATCACTGTAAATGATCAAGTTTTTTACCGAGCATTCATTGGCCAGCTGGAGCCTGGCGAGCAAAGCTTCATACTCAACCATATTATTGGTGGTTGGGAACCTGAGGGTCATTGAGTATTTCATCTTTGACCCATTTGGGATCTTTAGAACCATGCCTACTCCACTGCCGAATTTTGTCCCTGACCTGTCTACATATAGAATCCAAGTCAGAGTTTCCCCTTACTGGTGGGCATCTTCATCAGGACCGTGGGCATCCAGAATTGGGATTGTCATTTTAACTATGAAGTCCATGAGGGCCTGGCCCTTTATGGGTAAACTCAGTTTGAATTCTACGTCAAACTTATCCAATTCAATGGCCCATTTGACTAGTTGTTCAAAGGTGTCAAGTTTCTGTAGGATTTCCTTCAAGGGTTAATCAGTTAGGATGACAATCTTATATGCCTGGAAATATGGTTATAGTTTTTGGGTAGAGTAAACAAGCGCTAAGGTGATCCTTTCGGCGCAGGAGTAATTGGTTTTGGTGTTCGTCATGATTTTGTTGACATAATCGACCGGCTGTTGTACATTGGATTGCTGTCAGATCAGGACTGAGCTTAGCACTATGTTTGAAACTGCTAGGTATAGGTGCAGATCATCACCTTCTTCTAATGACTTCAAGAGTGGGTGATTGGCGAGATATTCCTTCCGCTCTTGGAAGGCTACTTGATAGTCAGCCATCCACTAGAAGTCGTTTGCCTTTATTTCTCTCAAGGCCTTGAAGTAGGGGATATACTTTTCTATTGATTTTGTTAGAAAGTGGGAAAGCACTGTGAGTCTCTCGGTGAGCCTCTAGACTTCCTTTACAGTATGAAATGGGCCATATTTATAATGACCTTTATCTTCTCAGGGTTTGCCTCGATCCCCCGTTGTGAAATGATAAAGTCTAAAAATTTTCTAGATGATAATCTGAAAGCGTACCTGGTTGGATTTAGCTTCATCTGATATACTCTGAGTATTCTGAATCTCTCATTGAGGTCACAAATATGGTTATCAGTGGTTTTGTTTTTGACAAGCATGCCATCGACATATACCTCCATATTCTGACCGATTTGGGCATTGAACATCTTATTCACGAGCCGTTGGTGTGTGGCGCCTGCATTCTTCAGGTTAAAGGGTATAACCTTGTATCAGTACATTCCCTGATCTGTCATAAAAAAAGTGTGCTTCTCGTCCTAGGGACTCATCCGGATCTATTTATAACCCGAGTAGGCATCCATGAAACTTAGTATTTTGTACCCAAATATGGAGTCCACCAATAGATCGATCCTTAACAAAGGGAAACTATCATTGGGACATGCCTTATTCACGTTCATAAAATCGATGCACATCTACCTTCTCCCATTGCTTTTCTTGATGAGGACCACGTTCGATACCCAGTCTGGGTACTCAACCTCCCTGGTGAAACTTGCATCGAGCAACTTCTTCACCTGTTCCCAAATGGCAACCAACTAATCTATAGAGTGGTTTTTTCATTTTTGTCGGATAGGCTTATGACCAAAAATAAGACCCAACTTGTAGACTATTACTCCAATCGGTATCCCAAACATGTCAGTGGGAGTCCGTGTTAAGATATCACAATTTTTTCGAAGGAAGGTGATCAATTGGTCACGTAGGGGACTTGCCAGTGAGCTCTTGACTTGTATACATTTCTTGAGATCATTGCGGTCCAATGGGATTTAATCAGTTGCCTCGCCAGACTGGGCTTGTTACAGAGTAGCCTCATCTCAATGGTTGAAATCTTTGACCAGTTGATCTAGAGTCGTTTGAATGACTTGGAATAGGTAGCACGTCTAACTAGTCACTTGGTCTCTCAAGACCTCTTTGATGCCACATGTTGTTGGGAACTTCATCTTCAAGTGCGAGATCGATATTATTGCCCCGAAGGTGGTCAGGCAAGGTTATCCCAAGATGGTATTGTAGACCAAGGGTAAGTCGACCACTAGGAATGTAAGCATTCGGGATGCTGTCATTAGTTACGATCCTAATGTGACCTCCAGTTGAATGGCTCCCTAAACCAAAACTAGCTCATTGTCTAATCTATATAGGAGTCCCTTGGCTAACATCATCTAACTCTTTTTAAATCCAAGTTTGAAGTACACATCAAAATACAGGAAGTTACGAGGGCTTTTATTATCGATAAAGGCTTATTTTAGCTGATAGTCAATTGTATCGTTCGAAATGAATGTAGATACAACTAGATAGTCAGAATGGAGGATTATTACATATGTCATATCATCGTTGTTAAAACTAATGGCATCATTCCTAACTTCTACTATTGACTTTTTGCTATTGGAAGCTTTCTTTGGATGGTTTGAGGTAGCACTCTTAGGTAGTTTTGCAGTCACCATGCTGACTACCGTGGTCATGACTTGGTTCCTCGGCTACTATTGTTCCTACTCCTCTTCTTCTACTCAACTTGGGGCTTGCCCTAGGTCTCACAAAAATCTGGTGAGATGTCCTTTCCAGATAAGAGCCTTGATCTCTCTCTATAGGGCCTGACAGTTTTCAATACTATGACCCAAAGATCGATGGTAGAAATAATACTTTGACTGATCTCCTTCATTCAGATTCTTGGATGGTTTGGGCCACTTTAAGAACTTTTCATCCCGAATTTGTATGAAAATATTGATCCAAGTGTCATTCAAAGAGTTGAGGTTCGGGAGTCTAACTCCCTTTGAGCTCCCAGCTATACTCTAAACTGCTTCCTGGGATCTCAAGAATTATTGTTATATCCATTTCTCTTTTTCTTGTTTGTCAGTCCCAGGGGGAGCTGGCTTGTGTGCTCTGGCAGTTCACTTTGTTGGCCTCCTCAGTGGCTATGTAAGTGTGGGTGATAGTCTCAGCCTTCTGGAAGGCCTAAGGTTCCCGATGAGCTAGATGTTTGAAGAAATTGCTCGGCTCTAAAGTCGCTATAAAGTCACTCAGCTTCACTTTATTAGTTAGCTTGGATATTTTTTGGGCTTCGACAGTGAATTAGGTTAGAAAATACTTCAGACTTTCGTCTTACTTTTACTGGAGGTGAACAAGATTCCAAGGCTATTTTTCCTCCCATTGGTTAGAGGTGAACTGTGATAAGTAGTCAACCAATTCCTAGAATGACTGGATTGAGTTCGGTTGGAAGTGGTAAAACCAAATTCGAGCGTCTCCCTTGAGGGTCAAAGAGAAGTAGAGGCACATGGCCGGGTTGTCTAGGACCTGGAAGCCTAGTTGGGTGCAAACGTGATCCAAATGGTCCATCGGATCCACACTCCTGTTGTAGGGCTCTAGGATAGGCATATTGAACTTATGAGGGAGTGATTACGTCTGGATCTCCCACGTAAACGGTGATCTTCTCAGGTCAGTGGTGTGTCAATCGGTGCTGCTTGACTTTCCTCATCCTCTCCTCCATCCGGGAGGAGGATGTAATCTGCTTGGCATTGATGAAGGTCCTCAACTCTAAATGGTTCGGAGAGATGTACCAGTCAGGGCGACTATTGGCCATTGGTGCTTGTATGTTGCAAGAGGCTTCTCTTTGGGATGAGGGCCTCCTGCCATCATATGAACAACATGGATTCCGCTACTCTGGGCTATCCTCTTATGTCCCGTGGCTCAATTGGCCCTCCATACGTGACGGGACCTTGTCGCTCATGGCCACTCGGGCCTCAAGGTCGTCACACATCTGGGTCTTCTAGGCTAGGTGCCTCTTCCTCCAGGTTCTTCGTTTTGAAGCTGAAGTTTGGTGATGGAGGTGGGAGCCCCCAACTATTATCTATCCAGACGCTTGTAGATGATCTAGAGCATTTTAGACATGTTCTCCATCTGAGCAGCGAGTGCATGCATGTCAGGGGCCAATTGTTCATTTGCATGGTTGCCTGCAGAGAGGTCGTCACCACGGGAGGTAACATCTCAAGCCGGCATGCTAGCTAGTACCCTGATGTTGACCATGTTTTTGTTTATAAGTGAGGTGGTTAGATTTTTTCAATTGTTTACCAGAGATAGTGTCAATGATGTGTTCTTAGATTCTAATTGTTGTATAGATTAGAGAGCCGCTCTATCTTTTTCTATGGATTGAATTAAAGCTGGTCTAATCTCCATCCCCGATAACTTGGATCCTATATACCACAATAGATTAATGACAGGTCAGTGGATGGTAGATCTCACTCTCCAGTACATCCTTCGATGGTCAAGGCAGAAATTTTTCTTAGCAAGGTAGAAAGATAGGAGGATGTAAAGAGAAGATGCGGATGCATGTAGGTAGAGGATAGAGTGTGCTGTGGAGGACTGAGCTCCAAGAGATGTGCTTAACTAGGGAGTGGCTTGGGAGATAGCGGGCACTCATAGATTGAGTGGCTTGAGAAGTGATGCACTCAAGGGTAGAGTGGCTTGAGAGAAAGTAGTTTGATGTTTCGGAATGCTTGAAGACAGAAATTCTTCATTCCCTTTCCCACAGGGAAGAAGAGGGATTTATAAAATTGGAGCCGATGTAGCCTTCCTTAGACCTCTCAGTTGACATTCGTTGCCCTAAAGGATTGATTAAGCTCTTTCCTTGAGTGTGCCGCGGGGCAAGTATGGCAATCATGGCTTTTTTTATGATGTTGGAGGGCTACATTTGCCTTTCTGGAGTAATACACTACGTGGGTGGATACTTTGCGGATATTTACTCGGCTTTTAGGATAACTATCGTGGCCGCATGTGGTAGGATCTCCTTACTCGCGCATGCTGTACTGACAGGGCTGTAGACGACCCTGTGGGAGTGGCAATCATGGGCACCGCATTGCATGCAACCCTAATTGCCTATTCTCCACTGAGCGGTTTCGGGTCTACTCGTCTAAACCACCCACACTATTTCCTGGGCCTTCATCTTAATTGATCGTGTGATCGGCTGCTATGGTTTGGGCTTTCCTCCTACTAACACTGCACTTCCTAGGACTTGGTCTCAAGCGGGCACTTGTTGGGCCGTTGTTCCATCTTCAAGCTGCGCTTTGGGTTGCCTAGGATATGTCAAACCCATCAGGTGAAATTTTCAAATAATTAACTAGCCAGATGGTCAAACATACAACATGCTCTATAATAATTATATTTTATTCAATTTAATACAATATAATTCGAGATTAAAAGAAACTCGTAAGGAGCTCCTGCCAAGAAGGAACAATATTCTTCTAATCCTTTTTCTTGCATTTATTTTTTTCTATACAATTTTGGTTCCCCACCATTACCATATCTAGAAGGATATGGTTCACTTTCTTGTGGCTTCACATGCATTAAAAGTGTTATTTTTTAACTTTAGATCTGTCATAGATTTTTACCAGAGATTCATGAGACGTTTCTTTCAAACAAAAATATTAGAAGAGGTTTGTGCAAGATTCATGTAATTTTTGCTCAAGCAAAAAAAAAAAAAAAAACTCTTGAAGTTCTGTGAGCTGGTAGATTTAGTACCAAATTTGAGAGAATTTTCAATAACAAATAGTAAGCAATGAGATAGCAACTAAGGAAGCTACTGGGGCTATAAATACCTAACTTGATTTTAAGGTTGCATTCGACTAGAGATAAAAATATTAGGGCATCACATGAAAAGATTGAAAGAAAAAAATAAACAAGGAGAAGATTTTTGATATTTGACTGAATGCAATTTGAGTTTTTCCCTTTAACAATCTTGGTATATTGTTCTAGTCTAGGTTATGAGATATATTATTGACCAGTAGCTTATTTTCTTATTGTATTTTACTTTTAGGGGTTACTAGGTATGTTACAATTATATTTAATGAATTATTCATGTGAGTTATTGAGAAGATCTCTTAGTGGGGTTATTTGAAACCCAATATTTCATAATTGTTTTTTGGATTAAAATGGTTTTTTACATTTATTTTATTGTGTACTTTCGTTTGCTTGGTGACAATTTGTTCCTTGTGTTCAACCGAAGAGAATGGCGGTTGTTGTTTAACAAGGCGTTAGGTTTTGTTTCATTGAGCAATTATGTGTGTGTTTTGAATCCCTACAAATACCATAAGAGTATATGTTTTTTCGGTATGAACTATATTTTGATGGTATCAAGTCAAAGAATTTGCCATTCTCCATTGAATAATTTAATGGGTAAAATAGTTTTATTCATTGGTAAGAAAAAAAGTGAAGAACCTTTTCTCCTGATAAGGAACGGTAAAACCTTGAGAAAGAAGAAGGACAAGTCAAAGTGAATGAAGGATGGAGAGTGGCAATGTATGAAGGACTTAGTCAATTGTATGATCAAGTTATACACTCTTTAGAAAGTCATTAGTTTATTAGATCCAACAAAGATATGGACGAAATTTGTGGGTCAGTATAAATCTAAGTTTTTCACAATAAGATTGCTTGTGTCAAAGAAATTTTATAACCATTTGCCGTCCAAATAGGAATGTTTTGAGAAGTATTTATATTAGTTCAATCAAATTGTGACGCAAATTCCATGCTTGATGAGAAGACTAAGGAGCAAGCAAGTGATTGGTGTTGTTGGCTTTCATGTCAAGCTCCTAAGATCGTATTGTGATGATACTATTATTTGGAAAGGATATGTTTAGTTTTGAGGACGCCATCACTGTTTTACTTATAAATAAGTTTTGGCGGTAAACAAGTGATGAGGTTTTTGTGTAGTCGAGAGCCTTGGTGTCCACCAACAATTACGAGAATGGGAGATCAAAGGAGAGAGAAGCAACAAGGTGAAGAGGAGTAATAATTGATCGAAACTAAAAGACATCGAGTGCTATCATTTTAGAAAGAAGGGTAATATGAAGTGGCATTACTTCAAGAGAAAATAGAGGAGGGACATAGTGACTGAAAAGAGAAGAGGGATTATAACAATAATGATCGGGTCTCTGATACTACCTAGTGTGATGTTCTAGTCATTGTCATGGTGAAGATGCGAAGATTTATAGGCTAGGAGTTAAGTTGGGTGTGGATAGCGGATACTCACTCCTAGTGATATCGAGAAAGTTTTTCTTCACCTCCTACATGGCTCGAGACTATGGTGTGTTAAAGATGAGGAACAATAACTTATTAAGGATTGCTAGTATTTGGGATATTTGCTTATAAACGGGCAACAAGATGTAGCTCAATCTGTGAGGGGTGTTACATGCATTGGATATCTAGGTGAATTTGATTTTAATAGGTAAGATTAATGAGAATGATTTTTACATGACATTCGACAAAGGATAATAAAAGATCACCAAAGGCTCCTTAGTTGTAGTAAGGGGAAGCAATTATTTAATCTGGTACTTGATGGAAGCCTCAATGTCAGGGGCAATGCTAAAGTGACTAATGAGAGTTTTGGCTAAGATGACGTGAGGAGGCTGAGGAGTTGTGTCAAGAAGAGCGATCCTATAGATGTGAAGGCATTGAATGGGAGGTTTAATATTCTGAGTATATCGATAGAGCAAAAGAGAGAATTATTCAAGCTTGAAGAGTCTAATGTTGACATCCTTGTAGAGGAAAATTTGCCAATGGGCAAGAGATGATCGTTGCTCATCGAAGAGGCAAGGATCCCTCAAGATTTTAAGGAAGGTTTCTTAGGTTTTAGGTCATTTCATATAGGTTTCATAACTATTGGAAGTATCATTTTTTACTTTTTAAATTGTCAAAGATTTTCACGTGATGTTTCATTTGAATGAAAAACTCAGAAGAGTTCTATGTGAGGTTTACATAATTTTTGCTCCACTAAAAAAGTTTGGGGGTTTTGCAAAAAGATTGTGAGCTTACAACTGAAGCCCTAAGCCTTAGAAGATTTCCAATAGCAAACCACAAGTAAGCCGTGAGATGACTGCTTAAGAAATTATACGGCTATGAATACTTGATATGATCTTAGTGTCGCATCCGTGGAGAGAGAAAAAGGCAAGACAATCGTATGATTAGAGAGAAGTAAAAAAAGAGAGAAGGGGAAGATTTACAACATGCGGTTATAGTTTAATTCAGGTTCTATCATTCACCAAGCTCGAATAATTTGTTATAGTATTGATTGTTGGACGTATCACCAATTTTTAGCTTGTTCTTTCGATGTATTCTACTCTTGTGGGTCCCTAGGCATATTAGAATTGTATTTAATCACTTATTCATACAAATTGTTATAGAATGCCCTCACTAAAAGCTATTGTCCTCATGGGACTATTTGACTACCATGATCTTTACTCGCACATCCAATTGACGTACTTCTTCGGACAAATAAATCTCACGAAGAGGAGCAGCAAGTAGAAGAGATGAGGAGCCTAGTAGTAGGCATGAAACATATTAAGTTAGGAACACTTAAATAGACACTTTTTTTTTATCATCTTTCTGGAAAAAAAAGTCCTAAATGACGTATCATATATTTTATTAAATGGATAAATATTACGATCCGAAAATTAGTAAATTTTATT
>JAODPA010123238.1:0-17795 GCA_025585075.1 Nepenthes mirabilis
GAATGCATATTTTCCATTTTCTTCATGTTAACCAGAATAGCATTTTGTTAAGGGATCCGGCCATTGTGAATCGGATAAAATTTCATGAGATTGATCGTTCAGCTATCATGTATACATGGTTGGGATATGGTGATTCATTTCTTAGACTTTCATTTAGGATATTCTTTCATCATTAATCATGGGCTATATGATTCTCATCGTCTGGGTGGGTATTGGAATGATCATATCATTAATAATCACAGTACAACAAATAGTGAGTATGAGAATACTTGCCTCGATGTGCTCCATATTTTCTTCAACTGGCTTGTGCTCAGAATCGGATTCGAAAGCCTCCATTTCCTTCCTTCCTCTTTGTGGTTCCTCCTCTCTTTCTCTCTCTGTCTTCCTTTCCCCTCCTTCTCCCGCGTTTGCTGGCCGCTGGCCTGCCCGCCTATTTATAGGCGTCGAGCTGCTCGAGCGCTCGGCGAGCAAGCGTTGAGCGGTTCGGTTCTAGATCCTTCCACTCGAGCGGAGCTCGAGCGGACAGCGAGCGCTAGAGCTTTCTGGAAGCTTCTGGAAGGTTCGCTCGAGCGGCTGGCGGGCGGGAACTTTCCGGAAGGTTCTGGAATATCCGCTCGAGTGGGTATCGAGCATGCAACAGGCGGCTAGGCTTGTGGTGTTTCGGCTCGAGCGGTGGATTGAGCATGCATCAGGCGGCGGGCTGTTTTGAGCGGACTCGAGTGTGTGTTGAGCGGGGAAGCTTCGGGTGGCATTTTCTTCATTAAAAGTCCCCAGATTTTTACCAAGTTCCTCTATTTATTTATCCAATATTCTAATATTATGTAGAGAGATATTCCTAGCCTCGTGTTACTTCTATTTTGTTTTGGGAACCTCACAGTGAGTATTTCTTTTTATTTGGTCAACTATTTCTTAGATCCTATTGGCAAAAAAATAGTAACATTTAGGTAAGGTCACCACTTTATAGTTAATAAGTTAATAGATAGTCAACATAAGCCTCACATGGAATCAATAACTTAATACTCAAACTATACTAACTAATCCTAATTCAAATCACTCTAAATCAAGCCTAAGCTTCCTTATTATGATCAATTAACCAAGTACCTACGGTATCACCTTAAACACTTTTTTGATACTACCTGTGACGGACTACATCCTAAAATTTATCGTTAATTATAATAATAACTTATTATCTTTTAATTATCAATTTTATCAATAGATAGATTATTAACCTATTGGATGTGAGCTTTTCTTATTAATACTACAATCACCTATATATAAACAATAACACAATATACACAAGATTCAAATAATTACCACCTCATTTATGAATCTAACGATAATCGAACTAATATGGCGTCAACTTTTAATTAAGAAGAGATGCCTGTTAATTACTAAAAGTCAATCACATACCAATCTGTAAAAGTAATAAACATCTATAGTATTTATCCATCTAATATAAAAATTATCACTGCGATACAACGTTCTCGTATTTATAATAGTTATACATATCTAGTAAACAATTGATATAGAACTATACAATCCAAAAACTCAATATCGATTTCACCATAGTCTACTACTGAAATTAATTTAGAACTAACAACTAAATACAGTAAGTATTATCCAAAAATAGGTATGCAAAATGTCTTCAGAAAACGTAAACCAAGTCCTTCCATCTTCACTCCAACTCATCAGATAGAATCTCATGTGAATCATCTGAAGATTAGTAAAAATAGTAAGGAAGTGAGCCAAATTCTCAGTAAAGCATAGCATATAATAATAAATATGCACACTATACTCAAAACATATTATTAGAGAAAATAGGAGTCATAATGCATATGCAAGAATAAAATATGGATAGAAAATATTTTCATGATATATTTAACCTTCTTTATCTTATTCTTTTGCTTCCTTAACCATCAAACATATCAAAAACTTATTCATCTTTAGAGATTAGGACTAATAGGTCTTACCAACTAACGGAACAGACAGTCAAGAAAAAGACTGTATTCACTTTTACACAATCTAAGGCCTTATTCTCCTATTAAACACTTGAAGGTGGGTAATACATACCTATAATTTGGTAGATGAGGCTTTAATTTGGACTTATTTTCTCATAGTTAGGGGCAATCATCAATTACCGCTAAAATATTCTAAAGCATGTTAGGAAATATTACCCTCTGAATGATTTTTTAGTCTAATTTATTAATTTCTGAACTTAAGAAAAACTTTACACTTTCCTTTTTAGTTCTTAATTCACCCTTTTGGAAAATGGTTAATACTTTTCTTAAAAGAGTGGTAGAGTCCCTTCTTTCTTTTTATAATGTTAGATACAATTTTATCATGTCAACTTATATAACATGAAATTTGGATAGTAAATTGTGAGGTTCTGAATTTTCAAACATAATAATTAGGAGATAATTAAGTTAATATAATAACAATTATACTTAATTCATGTGAAAAAATTAGGTTTTGGGAACATAAGAAAAGTCAGCGAGGGGCACTCACCAGGCGCCTCGGGCACCCCCGCGAGCTCTAGGCACTCGAGCGTCGGGACGCTGGAACCCGTGAAGGGCGCGCTAGCTGCACACCAACTGGCGATCGATCGCTGGCCCGTGATATAAATAGGGCTGTGAGGGTTTCAATGTGATTGTTTTCTAGCCTTTTGAGACAAAGAGAGAGATAGTACAAACTGGAAGAGAGAGAAGGAGAAATCCAAGGTTTTTGAGTCCGATTCCGAACACGACCTAGTTATGGAAGTAATAGATCGGGTCGAGGTAAGTGCACTCATACCATTTTCTCTTGTTTTCTTGCATGTTCAATTTATTTTTTTTAGATAATCTCATTTTAATACCCGATTAAGTTGTTATTTTGTATTATCCATGATCTTAGCATGTAAATACCTCGATTTCATGTCAGATTTGTGAGATTTGTATGGTTTTTGCATCCGATAAACCCTAACCGCGCCCCTCTTCAAAATTTCCTGATTCCCTTGTAATTTTTGCATAATTTGGCTTTAGAAATTGAGAACCTTAGCTTTGTGGACGTGGATTCTTGGTTTTTCGGTATTTGTTCACATATATTATTATATGCTAATTTTAAGTAAACCAAAAATATTATCGAATATGAATCGGGATATTTATACACACGTATATTAACCATATTATCTTGTATATGCTCCGAAAATTACATCATATACAATTGTGAGCGAAAATTATCATCTGAAAGCTTTAAAGTTGTGTTGGGCTCTCGGCGGTAAGAATTTAAGTTTTTCTCCATGCTTTATATCAATTATGTATGTAGTCTAAGTCATGAGAAAATGTAAATTCCTAAGAATTATACAAATTATGAGAAGTATAAGTAGAAAATTTTATAATGTGATATGCTTGATGAATCATTCTCCCGAAGCAAGAACAATATTTTATGAACAAATATGGAATTTTTCTAAGAATAAGAAAATGTTAATTGGACCAAAGATTATGTTTCAAAGGGTAGTATTCCCTGACATATCTTAGGATATTACTGTGGAAGCACAATGACTACTTCTAGGCTACGGGTAATATGGTGGCATATGTGATACGGCCTTGTATATCGAGTTAAAGGTATACTGCTCGCCACGGGGTGTTGAACTACGTGGGTTGTACTTTAGAATGTAAGTATACACATTTGTTTCTTCATTTGACCGTACTATTAGTTGGTATGGCCTACTAGCCTTCGTCCGCAAGTTTAAATGGACTTCCTGCATATTTTGAAACCTAATGGAAGAATAAATAAAAAAGAAAAAGAAAAATAATTTTTGAAAATGTATTTATTCATGTTTCATGTTCATTCATCATTATTCTTCTCTCACATCCCTCCTCTACTTTATTTTGCATATATTATTTATTGTCTTTGCTAATATTACACTTACTGAGTATTTAACTCACGCTTGTTTTATTTTTTCCTTCAGACGAGCACACCCTCATGCTTGAAAAGGCCGAATAGAGCTTAGGCACTGGTTAGACAACAGATTTAGAAAAAAAAGCCTTGTGGACTTGGTTTTGTGATTTTGTATCTGGTGGAGCATGTATTATTATTATTTATAATTTTGGATATTGATGTATGTATATATCAATGATGATATACTTGTAGTATAGTCTCTGGTAGGATTGATTGATGTATGCACTTTCGTAGGTCTTTATGGTTTATTTTGAGTACCTAATGGCATCTTGTTTGAACCGACACCATAATCGGAGTTATGACGTCGGTGTTATGTTTTGGGTGTGGCAAGTTGGATCTCGTGTGTCTTATTGTTGAGATCTATTGTGATTATATATTATGCTGTACATGATATTTGCAAGTTTTGTATTAGGTCGACGTCTGAATTACAACCGAAACTCTGTCGGATTTTCGGTTGGCCATACGGTACATCATAGTTTGTATTAGAGATATGATGCCTTAGGTTTAATAGAATCTTACCCGGAAGCCTAGGATAGTATAGGCTATATGGAATAAGTAGAGATAGGCATAGGACGATTATGCTAGTTTGGATAGTTTAGTTGTCCTAGTTGTCTTGTTTAGGACCATTAGTTATGTTTAAATTGCATAGAATTGTCTTGTTCTAGTTATTGTTCGATTTGTAATCTAACCTGTACCATTCTTGTTTCAGAATAACCATCGATAGCTGATAATGCCGCCAAAGAGGAGATCTACACGTGAAGGTAGCCAGCCTTGCAATCGAGAGGCCAAGTATTTAAATTTGTTGGGTCATATGGTGGACATCATCAAGAATATGGGATAAAGGAATCATGCTCCTGTGCTTATTCCTACTCTGCCCTCGGTTCCTGTCAATCATGGACCATCAACTTATGATCGATTCATCCAGGAGCGAGTCCCTAAGTTTTTGGGGGAGCCCAATCTGGTTAAAGCGGGCACGTGGTTCCAAATGCTAAAGAAGGTATTTGCTGTGATTCATTGCCCCAAGGAGGATCGGGTGTTGTTCGCCTCGTATTGGTTGGAAGGTGAAACCCACCACTGGTGGTAGATGAAAAAGTGGGCATTGAGTGTGTCAGAGTATGAGATTGCTTGGGCCATGTTCGAGGATGCGTTTATGTAAAAGTATTTTTTGTCTACCCTCCAAGTATAGAAGGAGAAAAAATTTATCCATCTGAGGCAAGGAAATAGAAAGGTAGCTGAATATGACGCAAAGTTCATGGAACTAGCTTGGTATGCTCCATATATGGTCGAAGATGAAGAGAGGAAGGCAAGGAAGTTCCTTCAAAGTTTGCAGGATGATATCCGCAAGCAGTTGGAAACCTTAAAATTTGTGTCATATACGTATGTGTTGGACTGTGCATTGATCCATGAAAGGGAGCTTGCAAAAGAAGAATTTTATAAGAAACGGTCGCTGAGTAAAAGTGGTGCTGGCGTTAGCTTGGTGTGAGTTTCGACAAACCACCCAAGAGGGTGAAATAGCCAGATTCTGAGAAGAAGAGCAGTTAGACCACATTATCCTCACAAGCTTCAGTCGGATCGTGTCAGCACTATGGAAAGATGCATGAGAATAAGTCTTGTTATAGGAAGTTGGACGTATACTTTAACTATGGATAGTCTGGGCACAACATCATAGAGCATCCTCACCCGGTGAAGGCCCTCTCCTCTAAGCCAGTTGTTTAAGGAAAAGCTTTTGCAGTATCTGCAAGTGAAGCCAAGGCATCTGATGATGTAGTAGAAGGTATTCTTCCTATCTGTGGTGCTTCTGCTTTGGTACTTTTTGACTCTAGATCCACTTATTCTTTTGTATCACCTTGGTTTGTCTATCATTAGATATCATCTCCTGTTATTTCTGATTATTCGTTGGTTGTGTCGACGCGCATAGGATCTTCTATTGTGACTGATGTTTCTTATCTTGAGTGTTCGGTTGAGATGAATGGGTTATCTTTAGTTGTTGATTTGATTCTCCTAGAGATGCATGATTTTGATATTATTTTGGGCATGGATTAGCTGTCAAGAAATCACGCAACTATTGATTGTTTTCATAAGAAAGTTGACTTTGCAATTCCGGAATGTAAGCCTTTCACATTCAAGGAATTCAGCGAGTTGAGCTGTCTAGCTTTATTTTGGCTCTACAAGCTCCTCATCTGTTGAATTGTGGGTGCGAAACGTTTTTGGCGTAAGCCAGTGTGGCAGAGGGCCGTGAACTATCAGCTAAGGAGATTTTGGTAGTGCACTAGTTTGAAGATGTGTTCCCTGATAAGTTATCTACCTTGCTGCCACACTGATAGATCGAGTTCGGAATTGATCTCGTGCCTAGATCGGAACCTATTTCAAGGACCCCTTACCATATGGTTCTTGATATGGGTTTTATTAGACCCTGTGTGTCGCCGTGTAGTGCTCCGGTTCTATTCGTGAATGAGATGGATGAGACCTTGAGGTTGTGTGTCGACTATTGTGAGCTGAATAAGGTCACGATGAAGAACAAGTACTCATTGCCGAGGATCGATGATCACTTTGATCAGTTGCAAGGGACTTGTGTGTTTTCTAAGATCGATCTTCAGTCTAGGTATCATCAGCTTAGGGTTAAGCATGATGATGTGGCAAAGATGGATTTCCGGACGGGTTATGGCCATTATGAGTCTCTTGTCATGCCATTCGGATTGACGAATGCGCCTGACATGTTTATGGATTTGTTGAACCGGGTCTTCCAGTCATACTTGGCCAAAATTTTTGTTGTTGTCATCAATGATATCATGATTTATTTGAGGAGTTGTGTTGAGCACGAGGAGCATCTGAGGATCGTTATATAGACCCTCCAAAAGCATAAGCTATATGCAAAGTTGAAGAAGTGCAAGTTTTTGCTCGATGATGTTGTGTTCTTGGGTGACATAATTTCTGATGGAGGCATCTCGGTGGATCCAAAGAAAGCTAAAGCGGTGATCAGTTGGAGTCGACCGATAACCGTGATGGAGGTCCATAACTTTTTGGGGTTGGCTGGTTACTATCACTATTTCGTGGAGAACTTCTCTTGGATTTCTTTGCCTTTCACCCGTTTGACGAAGATGTAAGCTAGTTTTGATTGGATCAAAAAGTGTGACCGAAGGATCGTTTGACTTCGACACCGTTCTTGACTATCCCTGACGGTTTGGGTGGTTTCGAGGTGTATTGTGATGCCTCTAAGTTTGGCCTTGGATGTGTATTGATGAAAAATGGAAAGGTGGTAGTTTATAGATCTCGACAATTAAAGATCCATGTGAAAAACTATCCAACCCATGATTTAGAGTTAGCTACCATGGTGTTCACGTTGAAGATTTGGAGGCAACTACTTGTATGGCGAGAAGTTTCTTGTGTATTCCAATTACAAGAGCCTCAAGTACCTATTATCGCAAAAAGAGCTGAATATGAGGCAGTGGAGGTAGACCAAGTTCCTTAAAGATTATAATTGTAAGATCCACTATTAGCTCAAGAAGGCGAATATAGTTGCGGATGCCTTGAGCCGTTGGACCGATTTTATAGCCAGACTGCAGTTCAAGTAGATGGAGATGCTGGATTACTTGAAACTTTGTAATATCCAATGCTATGTCAAAGGCAACCAGATGATGTTGTCCTTTTTGTAGGTGTAGACCGAAATCCTTCACAGGATTGAGGAAGGGTAGGAGAGCAATCCATTCTTGATGGATATTATTGGTGTAATGTACCAAATTTTTAGGATCTTCTGTCATCGAAAATATAATGACCAAATTCTTTTGTGGGGAGAGAATGACAAAGAGGTAAAGAAAAATTAATCCGGTCAATGCCAGTTGACCGGAAATTATGATGAGAAGATTAATCCGGTCAACGCTTGTTGACCGAAAAACATGAAGGAAAGCTTACTAGGTCAATGCTGGTTGACCTGAAGGGAAAAGGAGGCCGGAAGTATTGAGACGAGAGAGAGCCATAAAGGCCGGTCGTCGTGTAACCTAACTTACAAGTCAACGCAATATTGACCAAGTTTCAATAAGCGTAAGTTTTCCGAAGACCTTGATCTTCGGAAAAGAAGTAGGAAACAGTGAATTCCGGAGACCTTGATCTCCGGAGGCAAGAAGAAACAGTGATTTTCGGAGACCTTTGGATGATCTCCAGAGACCACTTTTTCGGAGATCTTTGATAGGCTTTAGGAGGAGACTTCCGGAGGCCATATGTGAAGTTTTTGAAGACCTTGATCTCTGGAGTCGTTAAAGTTTGGAGGCTGAAGTTCCGGAGACCTCGATCTTCAGAGATGGTTAGGGGAGAGACTTCTGGAGACAATTGAGGAATTCTTTGGAGACGAAATCCAGAGAAGATTGACAAGTTTTTCAGAGACGATTTCTGGAGGCAATTGAGGAGTCTCCAAAGACGGCTTCCGGAGAAGATTGATGAGTTCTCCGTAGACGATTTCCAGGGAAAACTGAGGAGTTTTCCAGAGACCAGTTCCGATGGCCATTTAAGAGTTTTCTGGAGACCATTTCTGGAGGCCATTGAGGAGGCTTCTGGAGACGATGCCAAAAACGATGAACGCAAATTCTGGAGACACTCTTAGGAGACAATTCCGGAGGAGATCAGTGATAGAAAAAGGAAAACTAACGAAGAGTTAACCGCCTGACTGACATGATGGCTGATTATGACTAGGGTCAGGGCGACCATGGTTAATTAGGCAACCGACTTTCAACAACTCTCGAGTGGTTAACCTGCCCTACCTACTATCGTCGGACCAATGACCCATAAATAAGAACTAAAGAGTGTAAGGAGAAAGGCTAGGAAGAGACTCTCTGCCGAGTTTCTTAGTGAAGGAACCCAAAATTCCAGGACGAAGTAAAGAGATCCAGGCAAGTGTACCCCCCTTTTGTTTAAGTTCATGATTTAATGTAAGCATACTTATCTTTCTGTAGTTCATGTTTGCAATGCAAGTATGTCTGATTTTCGATGAGCTTATGTTACGGTATGCATGATATTTATTCTGATAATCTAAATTAAGGAAGAATTTCTGTTAATGCCATATTTAAAGGGAGCTCTATTATGTATTTTCATAAAGATCTCCGATTAACCTTACTTGCATGAAATCTGGCCACGAACAAGTTTTTAAGATATCTGATTTGAATATGAGTAAAAGACCTCTGGCTTTGATAAAAGACCTCTGGCTTTTTATAGATGACCTTCGGCTTTTGATGTATGACCTCCGGCTTTTGATGTATGACCTTCGACTTTGTTAAGAAAAGGTATTCGACTTTTGTTAAAAATGACCTCCGACTTTTATTAAAAAGGTGTCCGTCTTTTGATAAATAACCTCCGGTTTTTGACATAAGACTTCCGGCTTTGATAAATGAGACCTCCGACACTTTAATAAAAGATCTTCGATTTTAAGACGTTAAAGGAAAGGTTATACGGACTTCAATTGTTTGAAGTTAAGAACAAAGGCTATAAGAATAAGAAAAAATGTATGTAATATGGACAGCAAGTGAAACTCTATGACTTCTGACTTTTGAACTATGATAGATGGCCATCGAACGATATGAACTAAGAATCGAGTTTTCATTAAACTTGCTATTAAAATTGGATGAAAGATATTGGAGTGACACCCGAGGATTACCCCTGGGCTACGGGAAAATTTCTAGTGGCACAAGACTTATGGACTACGGCCCCGTATGCCGGGTAAAAGGCATTATCGCTCGCCTCTTGGAGTAAATAGAAGGATACGGCCTTAGGTTGTGGGATAGTACACAACCCTTCCTCGATGTTGTCTGCTCCCGTCCGGTCCCGAAAGATAATAAGAATTCTGCACGATTTTATAAATTTTCTGCTGTTAAAGGCAAGACACTAAGAATAAGAATAAAGATTTTCGAACTTGAGAAGAAATGATATGGTGATTTTTGCATGCTAAGTTTATATTATGAACCTCTACTTTGACCCGATGATATGTATGTTAATATTTTCTGCATGTGGGTACCTTGCTGGACTTTGTACCTCACTCTTGTTGTTTTTCAGATGATGAGAAACTTATGGAGGATGAAATTGAATAGAGTCATGTGGTGTAGTTAGACGGCATAGCTGGCCGGAGCTGATCAGCGGAAGAGTGAAGGAATTGATGTTTTGGGAAAGATTTGTAAAACATTTCTGTTGTAAAAGAATTAATGGATATTAGTATGTTTCTGTAATAACTATATGGGAGAATGAACTTTGACATTCCTAGTAGCATCTCAATTCATGTCAAGGTCTTTGTGACCGACCGACCTTAATGTTGGCCGGTCAGGTATGAGGTTAAACTTTGATGGCCAACTCAAGGAGTTTGGCTTAAGCGATCCTGTGTATGCGTAATCCAAGATAAAAATAGAAGAAAAGAAAGAAAGAAAAATTTTTATGTCCACCTAGTTAGTATTTATACTGGATTTATTGTAAAGGTTAGACTTGACGGCGACCATGTGTGGTGGAATACGTCCGGGGCCGTCACAGTTGGAGACCTGGATTGAGACTCCTGGAGAGATTTTAGTATCCACGCTGATGGGGTCTTGAGATTCTGAAAGCGTTTGTGTGTACCTGATAATAAGGATTTGAATGAAGAAATCATGAAGGAAGCTCATTGTACCAAGTATAGTATCCACCCTGGGATAAATAAGATGTATCAGGACTTGAAAAAAAAATTTTGGTGGAGAAACATGTAGAGGAAGATTGTTCCCTTTGTTGATTGATGTCTAATTTGTTAGCAGCCGAAGGCTGAGAAGAGGAAGCCCATGGGATTGCTGCATGTCTTGCCCATTCTGAGTTGGAAATGGAATGATATTTATATGGATTTTGTTTCAGGCTTGTCTAGGACCTCGAGGAATCACGATACTATTTGGGTCATTATGGATCGGCTAATGAAGTTGACTCATTTCTTAGCCATTTGAATGACGTACTCTCGTGATTTCTTGGTGCAATTGTACATTCACGAAATTGTTAGACTGCATGGTGTGCTAGTATCTATTATGTCCGATTGTGATCCACTTTTCATCTCTAAGTTCTGAGAGAGTTTGAACCGGGAGTTAGGGATGAACTTGAAATTCAGTACAGGATATCATCCTTTGACCGATGGCCAATCCTAGTGGGTTATTTAGATAGTGGAGGATATTCTTAGAGCCTCGGTGATGGAGATGAAAGGGAATTAGGATGATCACCTGGCATTAACCGAGTTTGCTTACAACAATAGTTTTCAGGCAAGTATCGGTATGGCTCCTTTTGAGGTGCTTTATGGTAGGAAGTATTGATCTCTAATCCATTGAGAGGAGAGAGGAGATAGACATTTGTTGGGTCCTAATGTAATTTGGGAAATGTTAGAAAAGATCGTGGTAGTTTTTAAAAAGCTATAGATGGCCTAGAGTCGGCAGAAGAATTATACCGATCGGAGGAGATTCGAGCTTAGATTCAAGGTCGGAGGTTTTGTTTTCCTCAAGGGGTCACTATGGAAAGGGGTCTCTAGATTTGGTGTCAAGGGAAAGCTGAAATCATGGTTTATTGGATCCTTTGAGATCCTAGAACGAGTCGGAGAAGTGGCGTATCATTTGGTGTTGCCACCGAGTTTGGTCGAGGTGCATAATGTTTTCCATGTCTCAATGTTGAGGAAGTATATCTATGATCTAATGCACGTCATTCATTACGGCCCTTTGGCTATCCAGGAAGATTTATCGTATTCGGAGGAGTCGGTTCAGATTTTAGATTGAAATGATCAAATCCTACGCTCGAAGACCATCCCTCTGGTGAACATTTTGTGGAAGAATCACACCCATGAGGAGGCAATGTGGGAGAGGGAGGAGGAGATTCGGGTCAAGTATCCCCACTTTTTCAACGTATGTCTTCTCATTTAAGTGTTGAAATTTGTTAATTTTGAGGATGAAATTTTCTAAGTGGGGGAACGTTGTGAGGTTCTTGATTTCTAAATATAATAATTAGGAGATAATTAAGTTAATATAATAAAAATTAGGTTTAATTTATGTAAAAAATTAGGTCCCGAAAACATACAAAAAGTCTGCAAGGGGTGCCTTGGGTGGCACTGCGAGTGCCTGAAGCAGACCCGTGGCGCTCACTAGGCGCCTTGGGCAGCACCGCAAGCGCTAGGGCACTTGAGTGCCGGGGTAGGTGCTAGGACCCGTGCAGAGCGTGCTTGCTGTGCATGCGGCCTGCGAATTAAATAGGGCCACTAGGGTTTCAGCGTGATTATTTTCAAGCTTTTTGAGATAAAGAGAGAGAGAGAGAGCACGAAGTGGAAGAGAGAAAAGGAGAAATCCAAGGTTTGCGAGTTCGATTTCGAGCTTGAGCTAGTTAGGAAAGTGATAGATTGGGTCGAGGCAAGTGTACTCATACAATTTTCTCTCATTTTCTTGCACATTCATTTTATTTTCTTCGAGTATCCTCATTCCAATACCAGGTTAAGTTGTTCTTTCATATTAGCCATCATCTTAGCATATATATAACTCGATTCCATGTCTGATTTGTGAGATTTGTACGGTTTTCATACTCGGTAAACCCTAACCACGCCCCTCTTCAAAATTTCCCAATTCCCTTATAATTTTTGCATAGTTTGGCTTTAGAAATTGGGAACCTTAGTTTTGTGGGCATGGGTATCTTGATTTTTCAGTATTTATTCACATATATTATTATATGTTAATTTTAAGTAAACCAAAAGTATTATTAGACATGAATCGAGATATTTGTATGCATGTATATTAACCATGTTATCTTGTATATATTCTAAAAATTGAGTTATGTGCAATTGTGAAGGAAAATTGTTGTCCGAAAGTTCTAAAGCTGTGTTGGGCTCTTCGCAGTAAAAATTTTGATTTTTCTCTATGAATTATGCGTGTAGTCTAAGTCATGAGATAATGTAAACTCCTAAGAATTATGTAAATTATGAAAAGTATAAGTAGAAAATTCTATAATATGATATATTTGATGAACCGTTCTCCTGGAGCGAGAATAATATTTTATGAACAAATATGAAATTTTCCTAAGAATAAGAAAATGTGAATTGGACCAAGGATTACGTTTCAATAGGTACTATTTATTGGCATGCCTTAGGATATTACAATGAAAGCACGATGACTGCCTTTGGGCCATAGGGGACATGGTGACATATGTGATATAGCCTCTAAAAAAGCACTTTTTGGTGCTTTCATGAACAATCAAGTTTCGACCCCGAAAATTATAGCGGAAGCAAAAATAAATAAATATTCGATACACGTAAAGGATATTTAATTCTAGATGCAAACGAGATAATAAGCATGCACGATACAAATAATTATAAGCAATAAAGATAAAGACTCAATTTTTGGTGACGAAGTGAAAACTCGATACCCACGGTATCGAGAAAAATACTCCGGGCTTCAACGGCCAGGGAAGCAATGCACTATGAAAATTAACTTACAGACCGGGTGGTAACGACGCGCTAACCTAGCTGACTTACTCCCGTCACGTGATTCCTACCAAGGAACTCCTTGGATTTGCCCGCGGTAACAGAACCGGACTCCTTCCGGTCTTCACGTCAATCTTCCCTCGAACCACTTGAATTTCCACTCACGAACGAGTCTCCTTCTTCACGAACCAAAGTCTCCAACGATGGTAGAAGGAAAAGATTCAATGGTTAAAGAAGGTGGGTGAGAAAACTAGTTTGGACATGTAGAGCAATATTGTAGAGATTAGTTTTCTCAAGAGAAGTAGGAATAATGGAGCATTTTAGGCTTTCTTCTCCAATGAGGCACATAAATCTACTCTGCAGAATTCTTAGGGTTTCAAAAAATAAGGGTAGAATTTATAGTGGAGCCAAAAACGCGTTTAAAAATTCTGCCCGTTGGGCCGGCGTTCGAGCGGCCGTAGGGTTTCGGTAGAAACCCTGCGGGCACTCGAGCGGACATGGGGCGAGCAGCGAGCGACCAACCTACTGGTTTTGCGGCTCAAGCGGCTAGCGAGCGAGAGGCGAGCGGCCACCCTACTGGTTTTTGAGCTCGAGCGAAAATCGAGCTCATGGCGAGCGAGCAGTCTTTGGACGAGCTCGAGCGACTGGAGGGCAGACCGAACGGACTTTAACCCGACAACCCACAAACCGACATCAATACAATGATACATATGGTCACGGAATATGCCAATAAGACAAATGTCTCTAACAATCTCCCCCTTTGGCAATTCCGTGACAAAACTCAGAAAATAAATAAATACAAGTGAATCACGGGTTCAGACACCACCGAGATAAAACCCGTGTACATGAAAACCTACGCCTAGTGATACATAAGAGACAAAAGCAATGAAAGAGCTATACGGGAGCTGCTGAGGCGATGTGATGAAAACTCTGCCTGTGCAACTTCAGTTTCCTGGTCAAGCAATGTTAGTACCAACAAGACAAAAGATAATAACAATTTAACAGCATGCATGGTACATAAGCATGAGAACATACAATAATGTAACATACAACAATTCTCCCCCTAACGAAAATAATCAATACTCCCCCAAAATAAGCAGGGTCTCCCCCAAGCTCCCCCTATCAAAGTGAATCAAGTCTCCCCCTTTTTGTCACGAATGGCCAAGGGGTCATGTAGCTCACTTTTCTTAACCCAAACTTGTCTCACTGAATGCACTCTTGCATTCAAACTTTTAACTTGTGCATCTAAATGTTGAAGGTGATCAACAAGTTTATTCATGTTTAGTCCCAGTCTTGGTGTAGGATTCATGGTGTAGCACCGTGGATAAATGTGACCAACTTTTTCACATACATGACAGGTAGGCACAAACTTAGGGATGGAAGAATTGTTCATAGCCTTGTGATTACCTAGATTAGTTGAGCCAAAATTATTATTCACACGTTGAGGTACGGCCTTGATGACTTTGGGTGTGTAGGCATGTTTGTGTGGAATTTTCGTAGCGGGAATAAACACAGTTTTAGGTTTCACGTTATTTTGGACAATATTCGTAACATACCCCAAACCCTGTTTATTTCCACCAAGTTTTCCCAACCCGAGCATATGGTCTAATTTTGTGGACCCCTTCAAGAATTGTTTTAGATCTTTTCGAGAAGCCTCAAGTTCAGATTCTAAAGTTGTGAGTTGCTTAACAAATGAGACTTTCAGATTCTCAATTTCTTGAGTTTTAGAATCTAACTCGGATTGATGGCCTAATTTTTCTTGTTCCAACTCAATGACCCTACTGTTTAAGGTTTTATTTTGTTTCTTTACTTTCAAGCATACCCTAAACAGTTTGTTATATGCTTCTTGAAGGCCATCAGATTCACCTTCTGACTCAGCCATAGAGTCATCAGAGTGATTAAAATTTTCAACTGAATGGTCACACATAGAGGTCATAAAAGCCATGTACTTGACAGTGCTATCGTCAGAACATTTGTCACCCTCTTCTTCTTCGTCATCACTTAGGGTCACATTAGCTTTAAAGGCTTGACCTTGTTGACGTTTAAGGTTTGGGCATTCAGCCCGATAGTGGCCAAAGCCTTTACACTCATGACATTGAACTCCTTGAGTATTTTTTGATTTGTAATCCTTGAGTTCACGTCGGTCTTTCTTCTCAAATTGAGATGACCGTTTTGAATCCATATCAATTTTGTTTGATGAAGATTTATTTTTCCTTAAGAATTTTTTGAAGTTCTTAACAAATAAGGAAAAGTCGTCATCACTACACGAGTCTTTATCGGAATCCCGGGTTTGCTCTTCCCTACTTGATTTGAGAGCACGAGATTTATTCTTCTTTGATTGTGGCAATGTGTGCTCATAAGTTTATAGGGACCCTACAAGTTCTTCTATTTTCAATTTATCTAAATCTTTACTTTCTTCAATGGCAGTAACTTTAGGTTTAAAGCGTTCAGGCAAAGATCGAAGAACTTTTCTAACAATCTTATTTTTTGGGATTCGTTCTCCTAAATTAAATGTAGAATTGACAATATCATTCAATTGAGCATAGAACTCATCAAAGGTCTCATCATCTTTCATTTTTATTTCTTCGAATCTAGTGGTGAGCATTTATAATTTTGAATTTTTCACTAGTTTTGTGCCTTCGTGAGTAATTTCAAGGATATCCCATGCATCTTTAGAGGTCTCACACATTGAGATATGTTTAAACTCATCGGGAGATACAGTCATAAAAATAGCATGCAACCCCTTACTATTCCAATTACATGCATCAAGTTCCTCTTTGGTCCACGAAGATAGAGCTTTAGGTTCGTTGCCCGAGGAACTAGTGGGTGGAGTGCACCCAACTTGGGTACGTGCCCAAACACGCTCATCTAAAGATTTTAAGAAGACTCTCTTCCGGACCTTCCAATAGGCATAGTTACTCCCATCAAAGAAGGGAGGAACGGAAAGCGACCCACTCGTATACATCTAGATCGAGGGTCGCGGATCGGGGTAAGTCTCTGATACCAATTGAAAAAGCACTTTTTGGTGCTTTCGTGAATAATCAAGTTTCGACCCTGAAAATTATAGCGGAAGCAAAAATAAATAAATATCCGATACACGTAAAGGATATTTAATTCTAGATGCAAACGAGATAATAAGCATGCACGATATAAATAATTATAAGCAATAAAGATAAAGACTCAATTTTTGGTGACGAAGTGAAAACTCGATACCCACGGTATTGAGAAAAATACTCTGGGCTTCAACGGCGAGAGAAGCAATGCACTATGAAAATCAACTTACAGACCGGGTGGTAACGACGCGCTAACCTAGCCGACTTACTCCCGTCACGTGATCTCTACCAAGGAACTCCTTGGATTTGCCCGCAGCAACGGAACCGAACTCCTTCTGGTCTTCACGTCAATCTTCCCTCGAACCACTTGAATTTCCACTCACGAATGAGTCTCCTTCTTCACG
Source organism: Nepenthes mirabilis (assembly GCA_025585075.1). Taxonomy (NCBI): domain Eukaryota; kingdom Viridiplantae; phylum Streptophyta; class Magnoliopsida; order Caryophyllales; family Nepenthaceae; genus Nepenthes; species Nepenthes mirabilis. The sequence continues at coordinate 16,827 of JAODPA010123238.1, forward strand.
AACCAAAGTCTCCAACGATGGTAGAAGGAAAAGATTCAATGGTTAAAGAAGGTGGGTGAGAAAACTAGTTTGAACTTGTAGAGCAATATTGTAGAGATTAGTTTTCTCAAGAGAAGTAGGAATAATGGAACATTTTAGGATTTCTTCTCCAATGAGGCACATAAATCAACTCTGCAGAATTCTTAGGGTTTCAAAAAATAAGGCTAGAATTTATAGTGGAGCCAAAAACGCGTTTAGAAATTCTGCCCGTTGGGCCGGTGCTCGAGCGGGGCTCTAGCGCGCTCGAGCGGACATGGGGCGAGCAGCGAGCGGCCGACCTACTGGTTTTACGGCTCGATCGGCTAGCGAGCGAGAGGCGAGCGGCCACCCTACTGGTTTTTGAGCTCGAGCGGAAATCAAGCTCATGGCGAGCGGGCAGTCTTTGGACGGGCTCGAGCGACTGGAAGGCGGACGGAACGGACTTTAACCCAACAACCCACAAACCGACATCAATACAATGATATATATGGTCACAAAATATGCCAATAAGACAAATGTCTCTAACAGCCTCATATATTGGGCTAAAGGTATATCGCTCATCACAGGGTATTGAATTGCGTGGGTTATGCCTTAGAATGTGTGAATGAATACACATTCCTTTCCTCGTTTGACTACATTGTTAGCTGGTAAGGCATATTGGCCTTGGTCTGTAAGTTTAAATGGACTTCCTGCATGTCTTGAAACCTAAAGGAAGAATAAATAAAAAAGAGAAATACAAATAATTTTCAGAAATGTATTTATTCATGCTTCATGTTCATGCATTGTTATTCTTCTCTTAAATCTCTCCTTTACTTTATTTTGTATATATTATTTTTTGCCTTTATCTATGTTACACTTGTTGAGCATTTAGCTCACACTTGCTTTTTTTTTTTCTCCAGATGAGCATGCTCTCTTGTTTGGTAGGGCCAACTGGATCTTAGGCACTGGTTA
>JAODPA010123249.1:0-17792 GCA_025585075.1 Nepenthes mirabilis
ATCAACAAAAAAACAAATGATATTAATAGTAATATAACTTAATAACAATAACAACTATTATGTTAATTCTGTAACTAATCTTAATATCTCGAAGGTTATCAAATGGATCCTAATAAATCCCAATTGATGTAACAAAACTAAGGTCTTCTATTAAAATTTACAAAAATTCATTTCAACATGTAATCGTAATAACAAGAAATATCAACAAATCTTCATGGATCTTATTTTATAACTGTGACAAAAAATTGTATATATATGGCCTAATTGGCTAGGTAAGTAATTTAAGGTTGCGACATCTCCCATGGCATCATCACTACCATTACAATTATTTTAAAATATGTATTTGTAGCATACTCAGATTATTTATGATATCTTAAAATTATCTCAATACAATAGTTATAAGAATATAAGTATCTCATCTCAAAATTAATCAACCTCTATCACTAAAAATGAAATAAGTGTTAGAAAAATATAGAATATATTAAAACCTAATATTTTGTTATTCATCTAAATACATTATAGTATTCATACACATTTTTTTGCTTAAATATAGAATACTAAAAATGTACTCATATAATTTGAAATGTAACAGTAATAAAATCATGAACATCAAGAAAAACAATATGAGTACTTGAATACTCTATACGGTTACCTCTCCCTTAGGCTTACCAAAATCTTCCAACTAATGAGTCTAACTCTAGGATTATCCTTTCCAATTATCATTAATTACTCACATAGATTGATGATTTATTAACATGATAAAATTTTCTCTCAACTTAGCCTAACCACATGATCTACTAGAGATAACAAGCTTCATCTACCAATTAATTATATTATAAGCCAAGACTTATAAAAATCCCTAAAATTTCCACGTATTCATCATATGAAATAATTGACTTGTACTCAACTCTTCTCCATAACTCTTTAAGTATAACAGCCACCCATGATTCATGGCCTTAATATAACAAGGTCTCAAAATTTTCAAGCATATGGACTAGGATACATTGAGAAATACAATAATATATATCTAGCATGTTATTAGAAAATATCTCGTAAATATTTTATATTATACTTTAGGGAGCATTTTGTATTTTGGGAATATTAGTATTGATGTATTTTAGAATGGTGTATATTTTATTTTTGGTATTAGTTGTTTACCGTTGTATAACCTAGTGTATATATACGTTGTATGCGTCCGTCCTTGGTGTGTGTGCAAAATATGCAGACGACGGTTTGGCCGAATAAATGCGTTGCCAGTTTTCTTTTCCATTTTCCAACACAGCACTCGATTTCATTTTTCGTTCTTCGTCTTCCTCCTTCGTCTTCGTCTGCTTCATGGTAGGCGTTTCCTTACACATGTACCTTGAAATTCTTTCTTAGGCACACGGTCATTTTTTAGCATATATCCTATCATTTAAATAGTGCATATCATGAATATAGACCATTGAATCCTACTTGTGTGTATACATCAACAATCATTATTAACCCTTTACATTAAGCCACTAGGGTTCGTTATATACTACTCCTGGGCTTTTACTAGGTTATTGTCTTATATCGATCATAAAATAATGGATCTAAAATAAAATATTGAAGATCAAAGTATTTTTAGATGGAGTTGTCAAGTCTTCTCCAAAAGATTCAAAATCCAGAAGCCCTCTTTATAAATGATTATACAGTACTCTCTAAATGCATTGAGATAATATTAAAATTAACAATTCTTGTCTGATATTCTTAATGGTTATGGCCAAACATCTTCCATTACTAATCGACACGTCTACTCTAAATTTTAAAGATGAAGTTAAGAATTATACAAAAATATGTAAGAATTTCTTAGAAAATTTCAATAAATGAATAATAAAGGTTACAAGTAATCTTACTTTAGGATAGATACTCCTCACTTTTTTCTCCTTGGTTGGCTCTTTCCTTGGCCAGTCCTCCCTCTTACTTCACGCTCGGATTTGCAGGCAAAAATAAAGGACTGGATAATATCCTCCAAGGATTAAAATATTGTAAGAAAGAAGCTAGACTTAAGCGGTTATTCTCCTTCTCTAATCTCGAAATTGGCACAGGAGTTAGCTGAATTTTTTGCCCCTCACTGGCAGCCAAAATCCCCTCAAATAGTAGCTAATTAACCCTCAATGCCCGGCAAAGATATACGTAATCACTCAATTTAGTTGATACAATTTTAGACTATTACTAACCAAAAAAAAAAAAAAAACCTACTGTATAAACACCACTGCCATTGGCTAAACTTCAACCACAAGTGTAACTAATTAAGTAACCAAGTTTGTCTCTCTAAAATTGTACTAATCACCTAAGTATATTTGTTAGGAATAGACTACGTATTTGAATCATAAGAAAATACGAAATAAACGATGATAAGTACACAACAATCAATTACAAGTAATAAAGGTATGATTTTATGTGAAAAACTCCATATTAAACGAGGGAGAAAAACCACATGATACAGAATCTAAAATTTTTTACCAGCGACAGTTTATTGGTTACACAAACCATAAATCTTAAAGGCCACAGACTCTTATTTCAAACATCCCGTATAAGAAATATAAAGTGAAATAGTAGAGATAAAACCCGACAGATATTCTTCACAGTAGCAAAAATTTCGTATGTGTGATTGGCAGAGACTTGAACTTGATTCACAATCTAACCGGAGGCTTAAATCTTCCTCTTCTCCTTCTTCTCTCTCTTTCTCTTCTCTTCCCTCTCATAAACGGCATTCAAAACTGATCAACTAACCCTAAAACGCAAGGTGTACATTTTATAAAAATCGGCCTGCGCTCGAGCACCCATCGAGCGCGGACCGGGCGCAGGGCGGGCTTGAGCGCCATCTGAGCGCAGGTTAAGCGCGCCAATTCTGGGATTTCCGCTCAAACTCAATGCAGGCATGAAGTGAGTACAATGCTATTGGAAAATGCGCCTCGAGTGCCTAACAGGCGCAACTCGAGCCTTCATCATGTGGTGAGAATGTTTGCCTTCATCTGCCATGACAAGTGGGTATGAGCCCACACGGGAGTGATCCATAACCCAACGAAACTTTCCTTCACGACCGTGTGGGCCATTCATCGTCATCCCGACAATAAAACAGCAAGTTTCAAGCTTCCCCTTTTACAATGCTTTGGTCATTATATCCGATCCATTCTCCTCAATCCTAACCTTTTCCAGTACCAACAACCCCGTGTCAACAACATTCTGCACCCAATGATACCTTACATCGATATGCTTTGATTTGGAATGAAATGACGAGTTCTTGCAAAAGTAAATCGCACTTTGATTATCACAAAACAACACATATCGCTCTTGCTTGATACCAAGTTCCCAAATGAATTTGTACATCAATAACATCTCCTTGCTTGCCTCCGTTATAACAATGAACTCCGCTTCAGTAGTGAAAAAAGTAACACACCTCTACAATTTCGATTGTTAGGAAACGGCTCCTCCTGCGAATATGACTAAATATCCCAAAGTAGACTTCCGTGAGTCAACATCACCCGCCATAACTGCATCAGTATACCCAACCAGAAGTGGCATGTTGCTTCTAAAATACAAACACAGTTTAGAAGTTCCTCAGAGATACTTTAGAGTCCATTTCATCGCAGACCAATGATCCTTACCGGGATTTGACAAGAATCGATTAACAACTCTAACAGCATAAGCGATATCTGGCCTCGTACACGCCATCGTATACATTAGGCTACCTACGGCTGAATAGTAGGGAATGCCTCTCATGTATGCTTTTTAATCTTCTGTAGAAGGACATTGCCGATTACTCAACTTGAAGTGGTTGGCTAACGGAGTGCTCACCGATTTTGATTTTCTCATATTGAAACGTTAAAGCACTTTCTCCACATAGCTCTCTTGTGACATCCACAACTTCCTCGCTTTGCGATCGCAAAATATTTTTATTCCCAAAATTTGATTCGCCGACCCCAAATCTTTTATAGCAAAGGACTTCCCAAGCTGTCGCTTTAACTTCGTGATCCGGGAGGCATTACGTCTAACTATCAATATACCATCCACATAGAGTAAGAGAATAACAAAATCATCCTTAGAAAATGTTTAAACAAAGACACAATGATCCGTGGTCATCTTCTAGTAGCCTTGACCCACCATTACAGACTCGAATTTCTTGTACTATTGCCTTGGTACTTGTTTCAACCCATATAGACTTTTCTTGAGATGACACACTAATTACTCCTTCCCCTTGACTAGGAATCCCTTCGACTACTCTATGTAGATCTCCTCCTCAAGATCATCATGAAGAAATGCCGTCTGCACATTCATCTTTTTTACTTTCAGATGAAGAATAGCAGCCAACCCGAGCACCACTTGAATAGAAGACATCTTTACCACCAGAGCAAAGATCTCGTCAAAATCAATACCCTTTCATTGATTAAAACCCTTCACAACCAATCTTACTTTGTACCTCGGTTGTAAGTTATTTTTATCTGTTTTTAACCTGAAGACCCACTTATTCTTCAATACTCGTCTTCCCTTTGACAACATTGTCAACTCAAACATGTGATTTTCATACAGTGATGCCATCTCGTCTCGTATAACTTCCATCCACTCCGCCTTGTGTTCGTCTTCCATTGCTTCCTCAAAACATTCGAGCTTTCCTCTGTCGGTAAATAACACATACTCCTCGGCCAACAGACGAATAGAGGGTCTTTAATCTCTCGTGGATCGTCGGGGTGGAATAGTCTCGATAGGCTCAGTAGTATTATGAGTAACAGCCTCATCCTCATCTCTATTGGGTATTGGAGTCTCATGGTCTTCTTCTTCTTTGGCATTGCCTTGATTTTCACTCTGATGACGGACAGGTGTTGGCGTGAGATTTGAATCACATGTCCGACTGTCATCAATTTTTGAGACAGTCTTTACATCTTTGCCAATATCCTCTATAGTCTCATTCTTGATAAATACGACATCCCTAGATCGAACCAGCTTCTTCTTAATCGGATCATATAGTTGATATCCAAACTCATCTTCCCTATAATCGAAAAATATGCACTGTCTGGTCTTTGACTCCAACTCGGTCCTTTCATCTTTGGGAACGTGAACAAAGGTCTTGCATCCAAATACTTGCTAGTGATCGTAGGATACTTTTTTTCTGGACCATATCTTTTTAGGCACTTCTCCTTTCAAGGTACTATGCGGTGACAAGTTGATGATATGAGCCACGGCCCTCAAGGCTTCCCCCTAAAACTAACCGGGGAGCTTCACCTCTGAAAGCACACATCGGACCCTCTCCATCAAAGTCCCATTCATCTGTTCGCTCACCCCATTTAGTTGCAGTGTCTTCAGTGGAGTCTTCTAATAGCGAATTCCACAAGATCGGCAATACTCATCAAAAACTCCGATGTATTTCCCACCATTATCACTTCGGATGCATTTTAGTTTCTTTCTTGTTTTCCTCTCAACCGAGGCATGAAAATGTTTGAAGAACGTAAGAGGTTGATCTTTTAATTTCAACGGATATATCCACAATTTTTGAAAACAGTCATCAATGAACGTGATGAAGTAAAGAATTTCTCCGAGAGTCTTCACCTTGAAAGGGCCACATATGTCAGTGTGGACCAATTCAAAGAGATCGGTCTTCCTTGTGGATGAATTACCATTGAATTAAATCCGTCGTTGTTTTCCTACCATGCAATGAGGACAAGTCTTCAACTGAGCTATTTTTACACATTGAAGACAATTCTTCCTGGTTAAACAGTTCAAACCCTTCTCACCCATGTGACTCAACTGTTAGTAGCACAAATCTGAAGACCCCTCATCTCTAGCAATATGCATATCTCCCACTGCAATTGAGGCTTATAATACGTACAAGCTGGAAACGTTTCTGCCCCGAGCTACAACTAGAGACCCTCTGGTCAGCTTCCATACTCCTTCGCAGATTGTGTTACAAAAACCCTCATCATCAAGCTTACTCGCCGAGATTAGATTTAGCTGAATATCTGAGATGTGTCTAACATACCTCAACAACAACTTGGTTCCGTTATTCGTGGTGAGGCACACATCACCACAGCTAGCAATTTAGGATGTACCTTTATTGCCCATTTTCAACACTCCAAAGTTGTCGGAAGTGTATGATGTGAAGAACTCCCTCCGTGACGTGATGTGAAGTGAAGCACCACTATCAACCACCCAATTTATCTCAAGATCAACTAGATTGATCACCTCATCCTCTTGACACACCAGCAAACGATCACTCCTGGTAACAACAGTAACTCTTTCTTCATCTCAAGTCTTGTTTGCAATCTTTTCATTACTCTCAATATTTTCTCACTTTCACTTATAACAATACTTCTTGATGTGTCCCTTCTTTTCACAGTGATGTCACTTGAGATTCTGGCACCTCGATCTAGATTTGCTTTGGCCCTTCTCTACAGGTTTAGGGCCACACCCTTTATTTCTTCCCTGTGACTCGGAGACTAGTATTTCAGAGTGCGTAGAAGAAAAAGACCCATGTGATCTACGTCTCATCTTTTCATTCAACACCGCTTCCTTTGCTATCTCAATGGTCACCACGCCGTTTGGAGTTGTATTGGTGATAGTAATCCTTATCACCTCCCAAGAGTCCGGTAAGGTAGTCAGAAGCCACAAACCTAGTAGTTTATCATCAAATTTTATACCCATACCATTCAATTGATCAACACATCCTTGAAACTCGTTTAAGTAATCGACGACAGGCGAGCTTTCCTTGTACCTCACTTGCATTAGGTTCATCAAGTGAAACAGTTTATTGTTACCGATTTTCTAGGCATAAAGTGTTTCAAGTTTTTGCCACAAGATTCTTATGTGCGCCTCATTTCGGATGTGGTTATATACATTGTCATCCACAAATTGCCTAATATAACCATAGACTTGTTCATGCTAAAATGCCAATTCCTCCTCGGACTTCAATTCTAATTTTTGCGTAGCAAATGCTAGATGGTGCAATGATTTCACAAACAACAAGTCCTTCATCTTGCTGTGCCAAATATCATAATTCATGCCATTCAAATAAATCATCTTATTTTCAACCTCCATCGATTCAAACAATGATTAACACCCGACACGAACCAAATCTCGGATACCACTTGTTAGAAATAGACTATATATTTGAACCATGAGAAAATACGAAATAAACGATGACAAGTACACAACAATCAATCACAAGTAATAAAGGTAAGATTTTACGTAAAAAACTCCCTATTAAACGAGAGAGAAAAACTACGGAATACGGAGTCCTAAATTTTTCACTTGCGATAATTTATTGGTTACACAAACCATAAATCTCAAGGGCCACAACATCTTATTTTAAACTGCCCGTACAAGAAATATAAAGTGAAAGAGTAGAGATAAAACCCAACAGATGTTCTTCACAGCAGCAAGAATTTCGTATGTATGATTGACGGAGATTGGAATTTGATTTAAAACCCAACCAGAGGCTCAAATCTTCCTCTTCTCCTTTTTCTCTCTCTCTCTCTCTTATTTTCTCTGTCTTAAATGGCGTTCAAAACTAATCAGCTAACCCTAAAACGCAAGGTGCGTGTTTTATAAAAACCGGCCCGCACTCGAGCGTCTATCGAGCGTGGACCGGGTGCAGGGTGCGCTCGAACGCCATCCGAGCGCAAGTCAAGCGCTGATTCTGAAATTTTCGCTCGAGCTCAATGCAGGCGTGAAGCGAGCGCAATGCTACTGGAAAACGCACCTTAAGCGTCCAACAGGCTCAGCTCGAACCTTCATCATGCGGGGAGAATATTTGCCTCCATCTGCCATGATAAGTGGGTATGGGTTCATATAAAAGTGACCAATAAACCAACAAAACTTAAGCAGTTATTCTCCTTCTCTAATCTCGAAATTAGCACAGGAGTTGGCTGAATTTTTTGCCCCTCACTGGCAACCAAAATCCCCTCAAATAGTAGCTAATTAACCCTCAATGACCGGCAAGGATAGATTTAATCACTCAATTTAGTTGATACAATTTTAGACTATTACTAACAAAAAAAAAAAAAACCTATTGTATAAATACCACTGCCATTGGCTGAACTTCAACCACAAGTGTAACTAATTAAGTAACCTAGTTTGTCTCTCTAAAATTGTACTAATCACTTTAGTATACTAACATATTACTCAACACGTTGGTCGGCCGATTCCTTAATATATATCAAGAAATTATTTCCAAATCTAAGTGATATTTTCTCTACCTTTAATTGAATTATATTTCACCCAAAAATCTCCCTAATTCTTCTAATAAAATATTAGTTTGTTTCTAATATTTGAATATTAACTTAGTTTCAATTTATGAGGCAAACAACTCTTGTTTTGGTGACAGGGCTAGAAAGGAAGAAAAATTAAACTAAAGTGATTAATACATTCATATTTTTCATCTAAGAAACTTTATCTTCCAATACTTGAAGAATAACTTGCCCAATGTATCCACTAAGCCAACACAACAATTCATCACAAGATATTTATCATATCCTAAATAATTCTTCCATAACTTCCTCTAACTTAAATATTAATTGATTACCTTGCCTCCAGAAGCTCCCATAAGGCCAAAATCCTCCTAGAAGCTACCTTTCCACCTATCACACTTTAAACTTTTGCCAAAAATTCCTCTAATGAGGAATTTTCTATCTCCCAAATGTTAGGCTCCTAAAATTTTGGAACATGACCTACAATTTTACTTAATCTAGATAATTTTGGTCCATCGAATATAACTCGAAAGCCTGACTATCCTGAAGATCCAAGATCGTTCTGCCCAGATAGTTATTAACTCATTATTAATTTAATTCTTCCAATTAACTTATTAATAAATTTATTCATGCAATGCCACATAAGATATGCTTATGAGTATAGCATATTAAACTATCTAAATTGAAAGCATTGGAGATGTTATATTATGTGTCAAATATTAACCAAAAATATGAATTTGGAAGAAAACGGGATACGTGAGCAAAAAGGGAAAAACAGGGGCACGGACCATTGTTGTGTTCTTGATGAACACGGTTTATCGCTAGAGGGAGTGGGTCCTTTAAGGCAGACGGGCAGCAATTCGATGTTGTGCACGTGAGGGTAAGGGAAAATTTTTTTAATGTGGGTATATTAATGTATTATTTGTGGATGATAATAAAGTGTTTCATGGGAGTAAAATATTTTGAGGATTATTTGAGGTATGGATTGTATAAATAATTTTTTAGGGATATATTTTGGATGACCCAATAGTAGAATAATTTCTAGTGCATTTCTAGATCCGAATTGTTAAATGAGTTAGAGAACCACCCGATCTTCCTGAAAAGTTGAGCTGAATTAGGTCCGGTTCTCGTTATTTCAAACCTAGATCTTGTACACCACAACTAATGAATAAGATGTTAGATGATGGTAAAACTCATTTCTCGATATATTTTTTAATACTTAAATTAGAAATCTTTATTAGGAAGATAGAAAAGCAAGAGGAGTGAATGATGTATAGATGCATGTTTTGGAGAATTAAGTGTTAGTAGAGAGCTAAACTCTGAATGGTGCACCCGGTTAGGGACGGCTTGAAGATGGAGGACCGAACTCTGATGAGTGTGCTCAACTGATGAGCAACTTTAAGATTGAGGATTGAATTTCGATGAGTGTATTCAATTAGGGAGCGGTTTAGAGATGGAGAATTAGGTTTCGATGGGCGCGCTCGATTGAGGAGTGGCTTGAGAGAGAGAGTCACTTATTGGCTAAGTGGCTTGAGAGAGAGAGAGCTCTTCAATCCTTCGGGAGTACTCGAGAGTAAAAATTATTCTATCCCCTTCCCATAGGGGTGAAGGGATACTTATAGGGTTGGAGCCGGCACAGCCTCTCTTGGGCCTTGCGGTTGATTGTTAGTTACCCTGACGGATTCATTGAGCTATCTCCGTAATCGTGTGAGGGGCATGTATGGTAACCATTGCCTTTTTAGAAATATTCTTCCCTTTGTTAGGGTAATCCTGAAGGTTATCGTATGGTAATTGCCTTCTGAGGAGATTTACTAGGTTATTACTGTCATCCTGAGAAGATGTGCAATTCTTGGAAACATTTCGAAAATATTTGTTAAGCTACCCGGGGCGATTATGGCAAGTGCTACATATGAATTGGTGTTGTATTGTTCATTGGTTGATAAGCTGGTGGGGTTTGCATGGATCTGTTTTAATTGCCCATTCCCTGCTGGACGGTCTTGAGCCGATCCACCTAGATTGATCACATCGTCGCTTGATCTTGGGCTTTTTGGGGCCGCATCATGGATTGCTACCTCTTGGGCCCTTCTTTTATCAGTAGCTTTAGTTTTTAGGCCAGCCCACTTATGGTCGTACTTATTAGTAGCCCCTCATGTTGGGATATTTAAATTTTTAACTCCCAATATGGTCACTGATGGGATGTCACTCGTCCTCTTCCTTGATTGTTCCTTCCCAAGGTAGTATGTTGACTTGTCATTTAGTCGGATAGGATTCAATTCTTTGCGGATAACGCTGGTGTAAGAAATCTTTTTCATTTAATGGAGCATTGATCCTTCTTTACACTATAAATGGAGGGGCTCCATATACCTCATATCATGATTCATCTTCACTAACCAAGTATTGTGAGAGTTCAAAGTTGGTATGGAGCTTGTGCTACCACTAGCTAAGATCAGAGGAAGCTCATCTTCGATGTCCGAAGGAGAGATCTCAAAATGCATTAGGTGTCTGCCTTGGTTATCCTTTTTAGTATGGAAAACCACTCTTATTTCCTTGTTTTGCATCAGTCCCAAAGCCGAGCCCTTCGCCTCGCTTTTGTGGGCAAGACTTTCCTTTCAATGTGGCCTACCTCGAGGGCAATAATTTAACTTTTAAATGGTCGGTCCTCTGCCTCCTTAGTGTTGGACGGTTCTTCCGTGTCAATGGATTTTATGGCGACTTCATCCTCTCTCAGCACCGCTTCCCTGGTTTAAGGAAGACAAAGGATTTCCTTTTTTTTCCTCTTTAATTGTTCATTCTTGGATTGTCTAGGCTTCCCTCGGGTGAGCACCTCCCTTCGTCAGGTGTCCATCTCTAGATTGGTTGAATTACTGTAGCTGGGTTGCTATCCCATGTAATTTTTTTACTTCCAAATTATACATTTACAATTGAAAACTTGTACTTTGTAAAATGAATTAATGAATGAAACTACCAAGCATTGTTTACCGTCATATTGTATGGTTTTAATATTCTTACATGGTGTGAATAGTTGAAGCACTTGCGTACTATTTAACATTGGTTGATGCCTGTCAATCTGACAGTTCGGTTGGTCGGTGACTCAGTCTTCTGGCAATCCATCCTATGGCTGGTTGTCCCGAGCACTTGGTCAGGACACAAGCCGAGTTGTCGTGCTTGTGGCTGCTGCTTGGCTTTTGATAGTTGGATGGTCCAAATTACTAGCGTCTTGGTCCTCTAGAGATCCAGCCCACGGCCAACTATCTTGAATGCTTGGTTGGGACACAGGTCGGGTGAATCAGTCTCTAATCTGCCAGGATTGCACACGACCAGTCCGTAATCTTGGAAAGTAGTGAGCCAGGCCATCATTACCTATGCTGCACTACTAGTTCGATGATCCAAGCGTCTGGGCTATTAGTTGTCAGTGTAATGCATGGGGAGGCATCACGTCGATTATCATGACGAGGCTAGTGAACAAATGCTCCACAACACCCTACAGTTAGGGCACTGTCGTGGCCATTATGGCGACGTGTCTCTTCTATATCTTCAGACAACGTTGTCACGGGGTTGAGGCGTTGGCTATTTAAGTATTGGTGCTCAGCCGTCTCTACATCTCTTTGATATCAAAATATCTCGACTCTATATCATCATTCTCATTTGTGGTTTGCACAGTTTTTCGAATGAATTTCCAAGGTATTGTCGATATTCAGTCGAGCTTGAGTCACACTAATTAGCAGGTCTCCCCCAGTGCACTAGATAGGGTACAGAGGGAGACTTAGACGAAGGAGGGTGACACCTCTGTTGGGCCCGATCGTTGCCCAATAAGGAAGTATAGGGACATGTTTTTCAAGAACTCTCATGTGTGGGCCTCTAATGAGGTGGCTCCTCCTTCACCTACTATCTCTGAGGAGAGTCGGAGGATTGACACAGCCTTCACAGGGATGCCTGCTCTGGTTGTCGGCTAACCATCGAGGAGGTCAGGCTTTGAAGAGTCTTCATCGGACAGCATGGGGTTTTGTGACTCGACTAAATAGTCTAACGAGCCCTCTACGGGTTTCGTTGATAGAACGAGGGGTCATATGGCTTGCAAGTTGGGCGGACAAATGATGTTGTGGCCACAGTCGGGCGGGGGACCCTAATCTTAGTGGCTTCTTATCTGGAGCGTCTACGTCTCTCTCTCCCACTGTTTCTACAAAGGGTGTTGGAAGTGTTCAAATGAAGGAAGGAATGGTTGGAGATGGCCTAGAGGCTGGTACTGCTGCCGAGTGAGCATCTCGTCCTAAAGAGTCGATGCCTGAGCCCCTGAGGACCTCATGTGGGCTCGGTTCTCCTCCATGTTTTGAGGCACCTCTTCCTCGTGGCATGCCGCCCTTGTGATCCTTACTGATCCTTGCTGGAGTTGGAGTTGAGTGTCTTCCTAGCATCATGGGTATCTTTATATTCATATCGTGCTCTTTACTGCCATCCTTGACTGACCGTACTTTATTACCTGGCAGGTTCAAGAGGCAAAGGTCACTGCATTGGAGGGATGCCGAGATCTTGTGTCTATCCTAGGGGCGCATGGGTCCCGCTGCACTGGAGGATGGGGAGCACTGAATGAATGTTGTTGTCACCGAGGTTTTATGGGGTGATGAGCAGGTTGCCTATTTGGACCAAGCGTGGCTCGAGTCAGAGGCGAGATTTTGAGAGCTCTTAAAGGCAAACGCTCGGGCACTGGATCGAATTGCCTCGTTCAAGGATGAGTTTCGAGAGATACGTCAACAACTCGTTGTTCTCGAAAATGAGAGCACCAGGCTTGAAGGAGAGTTGAGGTCTTGGTTTTGCCCTAACGAAGTTAGCTGTACCATGGATAATGGGTTCCAAGAGGGCATTTACTTTAGTCGATGGATTGCTCCTTAGTGGCCCTGAGCATCCCTATCGGCTTCTTGGATCCAAGGAATGCCGGAGCTCGACATCACACCGACCTGGTGGACTTCTCAGGGAAGGAGGGGGCCTGCACCATGCTCATCGGGGGGTTCCTCGTCCTTAGGATAGTTATCTGGCCAAGTTGCGGGTGCTGACAGCTTTTTGTATTTTTGGATATGCCCCTCGATGTATACTTCATTCATCCAATAAAATAGTTAGATTGTTTTAACCGTTGCTACTATTGTCTTTATTCAACATTAGTTCTGCTTTGCCATCTAATCGTTATTGACATTATCATCGGGACTGAATAGACGAACCTGCTTGATCGTGCTCGCTTTAGTAAGGAGGTCATGACATTGAGAAAATGTGACCACTAGCTAAGTCTTGTAGCTATCGTTGCCAGGTTTTGGCAAAGTCTAGGTCATCGCCCATACATAACCATTGGTGCTCGATCCTATTAGAGGATGTCGTACATTTGGTCCTAGTTTGTCAAATATTATTGACTAATGGTACTCATTCCTATTGGAGAAAGTTCTCAAACACATGCTAAAAAACCCCGTAAAGTTTTATGGTTGCTTGTTTGCGGAGGTTCGACTATTGGTCTACAAGCCCCCTAGACCGTAATATTCAACCTCATTTGGGCTACTCAATGAATGGGACCTAGGTTTTAGGTTCAATCGTCTTTGGGCCGCTTGGTTAACAGGATCAAGGTTTTAAACTAGGTCACAGCTGGTTAGGTAGCAGGTGACAGAAGGTTCACCCAATTTAGGGACAGTCTATTTTTTAAAATTGATACATTCACTTAAGCAATAGAATGATTGGCACAATAAATGGAACAAGCAATGACTGTCATTTAGGCACTCAACATAGATGCATTTGACTTACTTGCGCTTAGCGGGAAATAGTCCGTAGCACTTGCTAGGGCAGATGACTCTCTGTGCCCATGGGACCAGTCTTCTGATCTGGGGTCATAGCATGTACACCCTATTCTGAAAGATCATCGAGGCTACTAGTTACTCCCTATGGCAATCTCTTCCTATGGCCTCTACACTTTGAAGGACTTGGTCCGTCATGTTGAACTAGAGTGGTTTTGCCTTTTTGTTGCTGACTGGTGGCCAACTGATTGCATGATTTTGGATGTGAGGTTCTCATTGTCGACATTCAACCTATAGGTATCGAGGGGGGACCTCGCTCAGCCCAAAGGCAGCATCTTCTGGCACAAACACCACATTCATGAGGCTAAGGACTCTACCATCCTCGAGGGCGTTCCAACCTGCTGTCCATGCTGCGCCGGGAATCTTTGGGGCTTTGGGAGCATAGAAGTGATCCAGGTGGAACGTTAGATCGGAACTTCGGTTGCAGAGCTCTAGGTTTGGTTTCTTGATGCCACGAGGAGATCATGATGACTAAGTCTCGATCACAAATAGTGACATTACTAGGTTGGCGAAGTGCCTGCGAGGGCTACTTGAAGCTTTTTCGATAGGCAGCCTCTTGTCACCACGAGTGTGGTGTGGATTATGTCATTTTGGATTTTTATCTAACATTTCATGACTCGATTGGCTCTTTGGCTGCACTTAGGCCCTGTTGCTCATGACTGCTCAATTCTCAAGATTGCTAGGCCAATGGGTCCTCTAAGGCTGCTGATTCTCTCTAATTTTTCCTTCTAGACACAGAGGTTTAGGAGTTAGAGAGCAAAGCCCCCAGCATTGCACCTTCAGGCATGTATCGACCGCCTGAGGCCGCTTGGGATAGGACACCCAGTTGAGTGACAAGCGCTTGCTCATCTAGGGGCCAGTCATTCATCTTCGCAGCTACCTAAGGAGGGGTCGTCACCACAAGAGAGGATGTCATCTCCTGATGCATTGACTCGTGCTCGGGTGTTGACCATATTTTCTTTCGTAGATGTGATGGTTAGACTTTTCAATCGTTTTTCATAGACTGCTCCAATAATGTGCCCCTGGATTTAAATCGTTGAACAAGTTAAGAGGCCACTTGATCTTCTCAAGAGGTCAAGTTGAAGCGGGTCTGATCCTCGTTATTTTGAATATGGATCCTATTCACCACAACTAACCAATAAGTAGTCAAATGATGATGTGACTCAATTTTCGGTATGTCCTCTGATATTCAAGTAGAAAATCTTTATCAAAAAGATAGAAAGATAGGAGGAGTGAATGATACACGGATGTATGTTTCAAGGAATTGAGTGTTAGTAGATGATTAAACTCTGATGGATGTGCTCAGCTAAGGCTAGCTTGGGATGGAGGATCGAACTCTGATGAGTGCACTTGGCTGGTGAGCGAATTTAAGATGGAAGACGGAATTTCGATGAGTGCTCTCGGTTGAGAAGCGTCTTAAAGATGAAGGATTGGGTTCTGATGAGTGCGCTTGATTAGAGAATGGCTTGAGAGAGTGTGTGCGTATTCCTGAGTGGCTTGAGAGAGAAAGCTCTTCGATCCTTCAAGAGTGCTTAGGAGTAAAAATTGTTTGGTCCCCTTCCGTAGGGGTGAAGAGATACTTATAAGGTTAGAACTAGTGCAGCCTCCCTTGGACCTCGCGGTTGATTATTGGTTACCCTGACAGATTCGTTGAGCTATTCCCGTAATCTTGTGTGGGGCGTTTATAATAACCGTTACTTTTTTAAAAATATTCTTTCTTTTGTTAGGATGATTATAGAGGTCGTCGTATGGCAATTGCCTTCTGGGAATATTTGTTGAGCCATTATTGCCATCTTAGGGAGATCCGTGATCCTAGGCAATATTTCAAAAATATTTGTTGAACTGCTCGGGGTAGTTATGGCAAGTGCCGCCTATGAATTGGTACTGTACTATTCGTCGACTGATGAGTTGGTAGAGTTCCCATGGATCAACCCTAATTGCTTGTTCCTTAATGGACGGTCTCGGGCCAACCCACCTAGGCCAACCACATTGCCGCTTGATCTTGAGCTTTGTGGGGCTACATCGTGGGCCGCTACCTCCTGGGCCTTTCCTCCATCTGTGAGTTTAGTTTTCTGGCTGCCTACTTATGGTCATAATCATTAATTTCCTAATGATATCTTGTGGATAACTCAATATGATGAATGAGGTTTTATGATTTATTATAGATATAGTAAATAATAATTTCAAAAACGTTAATGGTTAGGTTATGATAAATTGAGTAGACGATAGATTATATCTCTCCTTTTAAAATTTATCATAAAATAATGATTTAACCTCTTAATTTTATTGATTGATTATCATACTTTGTCCGATTATTTCATTTTGGCTCAAATTTTATGTTCTTGATAATTCTTACTTTATGCAATATTCCTTTTATTATTCTTGATGATGTTATCCTTAGTAGAGTAAGATATTAGACCATGTGGAAGGATGACATAATTCTCCAGGAGTTACTATGGTTGAGTTTTATATAGTCAATGTCGTTTTACATTTCATGAATAAAGTAAAAGAAATATATACAAAAATGTTGAAGTATCCACATGTATGTGCATTGGTATACTCTAGTATGTCATCATTATTTGATGCTAAGGCTATTCTAGTTATCTTGAGAGTATAATTATACTATATATTTTTTCTAGTAGGACTTATATGAGTTTTTAAAATTTAGATATTTGAGATATTCAGAAGTGGGTCTTACCATCAGGGATGGATATGAGGTAATTAGGCATCACTCTAGGAGTGATGGAGAATCAGGATTATAAAGGGTCTTACCACAGGTGGTGGTTATAAAGCAATTAGTCACTATTCTAGGAGTGGTAAAAGAGTCTTTAGGACTATAGATGCTTCTATTATTTGGAATGGTTGTGAAATGATCAAGTGATACTCTGGAAGTGATGGCTAGTTGTTAGGATTATTGGCTATAGGTTCACCATGGAGAAAAATAAGATCCTAGAAGATTTTTCTTATTAGGTTTGTTGAGGTAAATGGTTCGGTTTGGCCAGGGGTCAGTGGGTTCGAGCCATCGTATTCCAGTTGAGATTGTTGACATTGCACAGTTCGATTTAATTAGGGGTCAATAAGTCCAGGTTGCTATATCCCTATTGAGATTGTTGACATGATATGGTCTAGTTCAACTAGGGGTCGATAGGTTCGGGTCATCACATTTTTGTTGAGATTGTTGACATGGTTAGATTCAATCCGTCCAAGAGTCGATTGATTTAGGTTCTCACATTTCTGTTAAGATTGTAGACATACATGGTTCAATTTGGTCAAGGGTTAACAATTTTGGGTTGTCACATTTTTGTTGAGATTGTTGACACGTTTTGATACAATTAGGACAAGGATCAATGGGTTCGGGTTATTATATCATTGTTGAGCTTATTAAGATAGATAGCCTAGTTTGGTCAGAGGTTGACAGGTCTGAGTCACCACCTTCTTATTGAGATCATTGAATTTGTCTCAACTAATATAACTTCTTAAAGTCGTATACTTTTAAAACTAGAGATAATAATTTTATATTATTGATTCTATCAAAGTTGCTTTGATTTAATCTTTGCAACCGTTGTATATTTGGATTTTATTATATTTTTTGATTATGGAGTTGCTTATTTGATAATTAGCTCATTTTTATTGTCTTGTATACTTTTAAAGTAACCCAAATTACTGTGTGAGGGATGGTAGGACCAAGTGACTAAGGAGATCTAGTAACCATTATAATATCGTTTTAATTATTTATAGTTGAGTGCTTTTAGTTATAATT
>JAODPA010123250.1:0-45868 GCA_025585075.1 Nepenthes mirabilis
AATATTTTTTTTAAAAAATGGGAGCCGTCGGATTTTAATCCGACAGCTAATGGAGGGAAAAGGACTCCACCACATCAAATCGCATCAATCTGAGAATCTCAACCAGACCCATCACCCATCATAATTTTGTAAGCTTTCCCTTCCAAATTCCTTTCTCCATCTTTCCTTAACCCAGCTATACGTTGTTTGACATAAATTCCTTCATTCAATTCAGGTTATTCGAAGGCTAATCAACACGTCCGCAGGTATCTTTACCGGCGCTCTTTATCTGTTTGTGAACTTATATTTCACAGTTCCCACTGAACTCTTCGGACTTCAGTTTCTTACCTTCTAATTTACGTTGCGGAAAGGAATAAAAAGAAAAAAAAACGAATTTGGAATATGTTGCGGAAAGGAATAAATTCCTTAACCCACCGCGCGTTTTGTGAGAATCTCCACCAGACACATCACCCATCATAATTCTGTAAGCTTTCCCTTCCAAATTTCTCTCTCCTTCTTTCCTTAACCCAGCTATACGTTGTTTGACGTAAACTCCTTCATTCAACTCAGGTTATTTGAAGGCTAATCAACATGTCCGCAGGTATCTTTACTGGCGCTCTTTATCTGTTTATGAACTTATGTTTCACAGTTCCCGCTGAACTCTTCAGACTTCAGTTCTTACCTTCTAATTTATGTTGCGGAAAGGAATAAAAAGAAAAAAAAACGAATTTGGAATATGTTAATGTGATTTCAAGAGGTTATTGAATTCTGGGGATTTCCAAAACCATTGTTAGATGCTTCTTAATGTTTCTGAAGGTGATGACGAATCGCGCATTAGTAAGGTGTCACCTTATGAAGAGGCAATGGATGCTCTGTCCTCTCTCATTACTAAGCGCACTCGTGCTGACCAGAGTAATAAAGGTGACCGGTTCGATCTGCTTTTCGATTATATTAAGGTAATTTCTGTGCCATGTCGCTTGATTTGTCATTGGATGAAATGATGTTGTGCATTTTAGGTCAAGTATTTTTAATTGGGTGACATGTATATAGGTGCTGGACTTGGAAGAATCAATTTCAAGGATGAAGATTATTCACGTGGCTGGCACTAAAGGGAAGGTACTGATTTTTAACTGCCGGATGCCATAATATTGTTCATTGCAATTTATAGAGTGTTTGATATATCGTTTGAGGACTCATTTGTGGATTTTGTATCTTACAATATTAACAAATATACCTCTTCGGTAGAATCACATTCTATGCATACTTCATTTGACTTTTAAACAAGAATTTCAGATGTTGCTGTTTGAGATCTTACTTGTTCAACTTAAATTATGAGTTCTTGACAGAGGTTCCCCCCTTCTTTCTGTTCTTTGAAAAGGGATCAACGTGCACATTTGCTGAATCCATATTACGTAACTGTGGATTCCACACTGGGCTGTTTACGTCTCCTCACCTCATTGATGTCAGGGAGAGATTTCGGTTAGATGGGTGAGCAAATCAGAAAGTTCAAAATAAATGCATTCGTTTTTATATCCATGTACAGGTTTTCACTTTACCATCTATTATCTCTTTAGAAGGATTGATGAATTCCTGTTATTGGTAAATTCTGGAAACTGAACATTTAAGTTTGGGGGAAAAGGCCTAAATGTGTTTTTATTGGAATTATTTTGATCTGAACTTACTACATTATGCCTTTTTCTGCAAGGATGTCAGTTTCTTGCTTTGCAAGTTTGAGTGGTCATTATTAGGTGCACATGTTTACTTCTAAATTCCATTTCACTATTGCAGTGTTGAAATATGCAAAGAGAAGTTTTTAGCATACTTCTGGTGGTGTTACAATAGGCTAAAGGTATGCCTATCTGTGTTATTTCAAATTATTCATTATGTTACAAATTATTCCTTTACTCTTCAATATTGTCTTATACTTGTCTTTTACCAGCTGTATGGAGGAGAATTTTACTTGTTTTGGTGACACTGTGATGGATGAAAAAGTTTCGTCTCCTTTGCCCTTCCTTTTACTTTATGGTTCTTTTATATAAAACTTGTTGCATTTACCTACCTTTTAGCTTCGGATAATTGAAAATTCTGTTATATTTGAGTGAAAACAGATTTATGCAAGTGGAGGTACTCTCTTGTAGATGCAATAAAGAAAACGATAAAGAGAAATTGAATGACCATCATGCTTAGAACTGCATCGGTGAAGTCTTTTTTGTATTACTTGAGTATAAAGTTTGAAATTTTAGTAGGCATTTGTTTACGGATGATACTTTAGGAAATGTGGGTAAAGAGGTAATACAAATTTGAGAAATGCTGAAAATTTAAGAGGGGTGCTCTAATTTTTGGATGATTAAACACTTCTGCTGATTTTTGTGAGGGCCTGAAATTTTGTAGGCTGAAATCAAAGAATAACTAAGCATAGTGCCACCAACCGAGTTTCTGACATTGTTTGATGATTCTTGTACTTATCGAGTCAGTAGCTAACAACCACGAATTATTAAGATTCTTTGGATAATAGAGATTAAACAGATATATCTTTGCTTGTAAAATTGAGAGCATGTGCTTTTGGTCATATTGGCAATGTCAATTTTGATGGCTGATGCGATAAGGTACTGAAGGTGCATATTTGGACGTTTTGGTGTTGCTGTCTTGCTGGTATGGAGATTGTTATTCATACTTGAAAAAGATGATCCTTGAGGTTGTTTTTGATATGAGAGTGGAAGAGACAGCTGGTCTTTTGCTCATTCTCTAGACTATCCACACCGACTGCTAGTTAGAAAACTACCTCCTCCTTTTGTCCCTCTAAAACTATACAACATTTGTATAGAGTATGGAGCTGATGTTGTAGTATAAACTGCTGCCCATACTTCTGCTTGGAACATCTAGGCATTGAGATCATGTCACGGTAAAGGAGTCCACCAGTTCCCCTAAGCATTCTATAAAGTTCATGCAAGGCATCTAAGGCTGTTGATGTGGGCGAGAATTCTAGTAATGTCCTAATAAATTGATATCCTTACTTTAGGCTATTGCTGCCTTTTTGTTGCCTACGTTTCTTTTTGAAAAGTCAGGAAGGTGCCTAGAAAAGTACTAATTCTGGTATTTCTAGATGATGTGGACACATATCGGAAAAATACTAAAAATTTGAATTGATAATGATAAATGAAAGGTATAAGTACAAAAGTCAGGGAATCACTCGCCTTTTAAAGAAATTCATTTACTTTTGGTAGTCAATTTAGGGAATCACTTGATTTATGTTTTGAGATTTACTCACTGATAAGGGGACTTACAACTATGTGATTAAAGAGAAACTCACTTTAAATTAAACTTAGCCTACCTAATAACTTGTGATCGCATTCCCTTAAATAAATGTGGCTTACCATGATGGTTGGTGCATTGAGTGGTTTGGTGGCATTGTGGCTGGTACATTGAATTATAGAGTAATCATCCTTGGTGGTTGTTTTAGCGTGTGGCTTGGTGGAGGGGTGAAGGCTGGTGCATCTATTGACTTCCTTTGAAGATGGAGTGGGTGTTCTTCTAAGTGTAGGGAAGCATTCCTTTCTTAAGCAATGGAACCCATTAATGAGTGTTGATAATCTTGCATCGCCATCCCCCTCTTCATAAAGTCTTGTTCTTGAGTTGCCATTGTTCCAAGTGGCTAGAGGATGAGCTTGTAGGGGTTTTAATTCCTTGTCATTGATCCATTGGTCCTCGAAAGTGGGTGTACCCTCAAAGCTGACTAAATGTTGGGTTTAGCTCCCATGACTAGTTGTAGTCTTGCAAGAGTCGAGGATGACAAATTCTAGAATGATGGGGCGAGTTGGGGATGTAGGTTCTGGTGGCTCTTTGGGAGGGGGGCCGTAGCAGACGCTCAAATCAGTGACGTGAATGGTAGGACTGATTCCCAAGCTATTGAGAATTTGAATTTGATAAGCATTTGTTTTGATCTTCTTAACTATACAATAAGGACCAAATTTTCTATCTCAAAGTTTGTAATACGTGCTGACATGGGAACGTTCTTTGCTTAGGTTTACCATAATTAGATCACCTTTAGTGAACTTGATTGATTTGTTGTGTTCATCAGCAGCCTGTTCGTAACAAGCATTAGCCTGAGCCAGATTATGTCGTATTTACTCATTGACGTCGTAAATATGAGTGGCTAAGTCTTCCACCTCCATTCTGGTATGCTTGAAATTAGGAAGAGTAGTGCAATAGGGAATGTGCCTTCAATTCTTATCGTAGACAGCTTCAAAGGGGGCTAACTTGGTGGATCGGTTCAGGGCCAAATTGAAGGCAAACTCAACTTGAGCAATAATAGCATTCCAGGTCTTCAGTCAAGGCTTCAAAGTAAATAAGAAAGGGAATGGTTGACGCCTTTGGTTTGTCTGTCAATTTGAAGATGACATGTGCTTAAAAATAGAAGTTTACCACCCACGAGTCCCCATAGCATGCGCCTGAAGTGGCTAATAAATTGCATATCCCGGTCTAAGGTGATGGTTCTTGTACACACATGTAATTGGACAATTTCTTTGGAAAAATAGGCAGGCAACTTGAGAGGCATCGATGGTGCATTAGCAGAGTATAAAGTGGACCATTTTTGAGAAGCAGTCGATGGCAATGCATATGGAGTCATGGTTGGCTCAAGTCTTTGGTACTCTCAATACAAAGTTCATACTAAGGTCCTCCTAAGGATTTTATGGGATGGGAAGTGGTAAGTACATCTTGTGATTTAGCATCTTTCCTTCACTCGTTGACAAATCATGCATTGTTTCACGAATTTGTCGACATCCGTACTCTTATGGGGCCAAAAATCTCTCTTGAACAAGGATGAGGGTGCAGTCTTGGCCAAAGTGCCTCGAGACCCCCTGTTATGTATTTCTTTAATAATGTGTAGACGATGCGAGCACTTTGGCATACACGGTTGGTTACCTTTGAAGATATAGTTGTGGATCTTAAAGAAGATTGTGTGCAGGGCATTGTTGGTTATAAGGCCGTTGAAGTAGGGGTTAGTATGATAATGCTCACGGAGTAAGTGGAATCCTACTACCTCATAGGATAATGTTTGAAGAAGGTAGTTGTAATATCTGATTCCCTAATTTATGTTTTCAACATCATAATTTCTATATATTGGGTAAATGTGGAGAATAATTATACAATGAAAAATTTGAAAATAATTAAGTTTTGAGGAATGAGGTCTAGCATTTGATAGGCGCAAGAACTGCCCATGTGCGTGTTTAAGTTAAAATCATTGTGCTTGAACTGCACATGATGGGCACTTGTGCATAGTCCAAGTAGAATCAGTCACACTCGTGTATGCAGACTAGGCATGCCTGTGCGTGCATGTGATTGGGCATTGTGCTTGACACACGCTTGATCGGTACTAGTGTACTAGTCTGGGTTTTTAAAGCCATTTTCTTGATTTTTAGACATTTTTCGTAGAGAAAATGAGAGAAGAGAGAGAAATAAAAGAGAGAGTAGGAGAGAGAAAGTAAAAGAAGGTAATTTTGAGACTATTTTGTGTTAGACTATGTAAATATTTGGTTTGAGATAAATGCATATAAGCTCATTATTTGGCTTATTGTTAAAATCTTTTGATTTTTCTTTCAATTATTGTTTGAATATACATATATGTCACCTTTTTTTTCCCCCATTTTGAATATTGTTGCATTTATGTTTGTTTTTACCGAATATTTGGATATTTTTGAAGGTTCATGTTTACATTTAAAGTTATTGTTAAGAAAATTATGTAATATTTGAATATTTGACTTCGCATGCTATTTTTATGCAAATATTGACGAAAACTCTACTTTGTATAATGGAAAAGAGATTTTACTTTTCCCTTAATTTGAAAAAGTTTTGGATATGTGATATAGCATTCTTTGTTTTGACAAAATAAGAACCATTATAACTATGGATAGATTATATTCGGATATATCTTAATATATTATACACAATTTGAAGATTGCATCTATCATCCACAGGTGGAAAAAAGCGACGTTTGACCGCGTCCATAGGATATTATAGACTTTCTATCTATGGGTCTTGAATAGTAGTATATTGGCTTCAGGCTATCGGGAATATATATAACTCGTTCTTCAAAGTTTGTCATTCGATTAGTTGGTGTGTAAGTCACTGGTATTTGATTCTTAAGTTTTAACACGTTTTCGATACAATCATTCTGTTTTTATGTTTTCAAATACACTTTCACATGTTGTTGGTCTTATGTTTTTTGTATGCTTCATGGGTTTTCATATATTCGTATATATTGCGAATTTCATATGAAATCATGTTTTAGAACATGTTTATATTCATATGAAATCATGATTTACTATTTTTTACGTATGCTTTACTTGTGTGTATTCATATGTTTTATACATATACTTTGTTGAGTATTAGGTTCACGTTTGTAATGTTTTAAAATCCTTCCAGATTAGCAGGCAATGGATTCTTATAGGATTGGTTGGAGGACTGTTTAAGGATTACAGTTAGAAATTTAAACTGTAATATTTTCAATTTGTTTCAAATTTAATGTATTGAATATGATTAATTTTGAGTTTCGACAGTTTGGATTTGAGCCGGTATGCCATTATGAAATTATGTATGAATTTTCACTATTCGTATATTTGACTTTTTTGGTAGATTCTTTTCTTCGTAGTAGGATATGGATTGAGCAAATATAGTATGGCAATTTGGGCCGGATAAAGATAGTTTGGCTATTCTTGAGACCGCAATATTTATATATGAATATCTTTCTTATGATGTTGGCATGTCCTGTCTGACCCAGTTTTGGTTGTTGGGATTTTGATCTCGGTTAAGTTTTATATTTGATATTATTATTATTAGTTACGGGTACGAGGGTCGTAACAGGTAAATCTCGTGTCTAAGGGTGTCGATGACTTTGTTTGCGACTCTGGATGTATGTTTGAGAACGAAAGTGTATTCCTGGAGGGAGTCCCACATAGCATATGATGATCCACGTTCTCATTTCCATTATTAACTATTATCATAAGTAATTAATGTGATACATATAAATATAAACATACACAAGATCTATACAGTCGCCATGTCGTCAACGGCTCTGACACCGTACTATAGGAGTACGATGTCGGATCTTGTCAAGGAAAGATACCTGCTAAAAATTCAACAAAACTAACTACACAATATCCTGTGGAAGTATACATAATATTCATAGTAGTTTGCCTAATAGCACCAAAATAGAATACATCATTTTATATTTTCAAAGTTTTATATAATTTCAGTACATTAAAATTGGAAATATAAGTATCAAAGTCCATCTTCCTGAGCATAAGAAACTCCCATCTTTATTCCTGTTCATTTGGCATCAGCTCGTGCGACTCATCTGAGGTTAGTAAAAATAGCAAGGAAATGAGCTAAATGCTCAATTAGGCGTAACATATAATAATAAACGTGCATATTATACTCAAAACATATCATTTGAGGGAATATGAGTCATAATGCATATATAAGTATTAAACATGGGCAGAAAACATTTTCATGATGTATTTAATCCTTTTTATCTTACCTTTTTTACTGTCTTAACCGTTAAACACATTGAAAACTTATTTATCTTTAAAGATCAGGGCTAGTAAGTCTTACCAGCTAATGGAGTGGATAGTTGAGGAAATGATTGTGTTCACTTCCACACAATTTAAGACCTCACCCTTTTATTCAACACTCAGAGGTGGGCGGTACATACCTATAACCTAGTAGACGGGGTCATAATATGCTTTTATTCCCCCGCAGGTTAGGGGCAATTTCTCGATTATCATTACAATATCCTAAGGCATGCTACGGAATATTACCCTCTGAATAATTTTTCGGATCAGTTTCAAACTTTTTAAGATATTTATGGAAGCTCTACATCTTTTCTTTTTTCTTTTTAATTTTCTCACTCTAGGAGAAAATAATCATAATTCTTAATATTTTGTAAAGCTTCCAATCATACTTTTATGAATATAGGAACTGAATTCATAAAAATTTCAGATTTACAGCAATAGAATTCAACAATTTCAGATTAAATTTCATATTAAATTCAGATTTACTGCTATTTCAGATTTATAGCACCCCCCAATTTTGAATTAAATTCAGCAATAAAATTTGGTACCAAATTTTAGATTTATGAAATTACAGGTTTAAAACCAGCAAGGCATGCTACAAAATTTTCAAATCTATAATCAAGAATTCAGTGCCAAATTACAGAACTAAAATCAATAATTCAGCACAAGAATTTTTAGATTTAAAATCAGCAGTGAGAAAAATGATACACATGCATGAGAACGTTAGAATCTTAAGAGAGATGATTATTAGAACAATAATACTCGAAGATAAGAGTAAGAATCAACAAGTGAAAGAAACGCTTAGGGTGCACTTGCCTTAGCCTGATTTACTAATATCTTCACTTAAATTGGCTCTGTTAAAATTCTTGGAACCCTCTTCTTCTTCGCCTCTCTCTTCTCTTTGTTCTTCTCCCTCTTTACTCTTTGCAACTGCTCTCTCTCTCTCTCTCCACCGTGGTAATTTTTTGGAATAAATCTGGATTTAAAGTTGGCATCCAAATTTATCCTAAGTTGGTAGCTGAATTGCTGGAAGTTGGAATTGCTGAAAGCTGGCTTCCGGATTTATCCTAAGTTGGCAGCTGAATTGCTGGAAGCTGCTCTCTCTCTCCACCGTGAGCTTATCCTGAAACAAATCAGGATTTTATCCCTAAAGTCAGCTAAAATCTTATCCTAACATAAAATCAGATAAGTTGGCTGACAGATGGCAGATTATAAACACAGTGCAGATTTTAAGCTGATGGAAAGCAACTTTGGCTGATTGCGGTTCAGCTAATTTTGCAGTTTTAAGATTTAATTTTTCAATTTAATTTCAGATTGCAGGGTTTTTGAATTTTCAGCAACTTCAGCTGATTATAATTCACCTAAATTCTGCAGGTTTCCGCTCATGATTCAATGTCTATTATAGGTTGTTGATTTTTGAATTCAGCAAACATTAGACCGGTGAAAATTTTCTGGTTCACGAATTTCAGCCTCAACAGTTTAATTTTGGACCCCTTAATCCAAATTTTCCCACGTCTTTTGATCAATTCCACTTATATTCACTTAGCTAATTAGGATTAGCATAATTATGAAATTCGATCCTTACATGGCATGCGAGGAATCAAATTTCTTTTAGGAATAGAGGAACTATAGATCCTTATGGTCAGAGAGAGAAATGAATTCCTTATGGATCAAGTAGCACCTCCAAAAATTGAAGCTCTTGTACTATAGCTTAAAATTCCAAATCATACACAGAGTGACAGTTTTTGTTGTCACTTAACTCTTCACTGAAAAAAGATATCGGTAAGCCTCATTGGCTGAGGACTGTGCAGATGCCAACATGGGAAGCATCACATTCCACTTAGAAGATCTCGGTGAAGGGAGCTTGAGAACAGGGGCCTTGGTTAGCATTTGTTTTACTTTGTTGAAGCTAATGGTTGTAGAATCGGTCCAAACAGAATCCCATTTCTTCATACATTTGGTA
Source organism: Nepenthes mirabilis (assembly GCA_025585075.1). Lineage (NCBI taxonomy): Eukaryota > Viridiplantae > Streptophyta > Magnoliopsida > Caryophyllales > Nepenthaceae > Nepenthes > Nepenthes mirabilis. The sequence goes on from JAODPA010123250.1 coordinate 9,514, forward strand.
ATGGGGGCAATAACAATGCTGAAGGTTTTAATGAACTGCTGGCAGAAATTGGTGAGACTGTGGAAGCTATGGACCTCCGTGATAGTTCGTGGAGTAGTCCCTTCCACAATTGCCCAAATATTATCGTCGTCGACCTTTATGCCTTCTTGAGAGACAACATAGCTAAGGAAGACTATGATTGTTTGCATAAATGAACATTTCTTAAGACTGATAAATAATTTTTCATTCCAGAGGATGTCAAATACTTGCTAGAGGTGTGCAAGTGGTCGGTTGGCTTATGACTGAAAATGAGAATATTATTGAAGTAAACAACAAAGAATTTACCGACGAAGGATTTAGGTACCTAGTTCATGAGCCACGTGAATGTGCTTGGCACATTGGACAAGCCGAACGTCATAACAAGCAAGTCATATAGCCCTTAGTTTTGAAGCCTGTTTTCCATTCATCTTCGGGGTTTGGTGATACCTATTCCCTTAGGTCAATTTTTGAGAAGACCGTCGTAACATGTAACATGTCCAACATTTCATTGAGTCGGGAAATTGGGAACTGGTACTTAATTATGATTTTGTTGATGGCCCTGTTGTCCACACACATCCTCTATGTGCCAAGTAGAGCAGGGATGACACATTGTTGAAACTTTCTTGGACAACCCCCTTTTGGAGGAGTCCTTTTACCAGTTATTGTTGTTTGACGCGTTTTGAGGGCTCATTCCGTAGTGTTGCCAGTTTGGTAAAGTGGTGCCAGGGACTAAATTACCCCATTGTTGTATGTCTCATATGGGCGGAAGCTGGTCCGGTTATTCATCAGGCATCAGATCGTCATACTCACATAAATACTGTTTCATAGCTGGGGTTGTGTTGGTGGCCCCTCAGTTGTGCTGGTGGGTTGAACAACCAGAGCATAAAATACAGGGCTCTCTACACGGTCCTTCGAACTCTTTGATGGAGAAGAGACTAATGGGCAGGTCAAGGCTCGTTTCTTGTAGGATTTTAAAACAAACTTCACTTCTTGATAGAGAAGGGAATAAACATTGCAGTATCCGTTGTGAAACACTCTTTGATCAAATTGCCAAGGCCTTCCAAGAGAATATGGCTAGCGTTCATGGGGAGTATGTTGTAGAGGGCCTCATCTTCATAACGTCCAATAGAAAATTTGATGCGGCACTACTCCCAGACTTTAATTGTAGTTTATCCACCGTTTCTTTTGAAACGAGGTTCATGCAGCTTTCAAAGTTGATAACTATTATGCACCTTTTCCCTTGTGTAGTGCCATAAGTGTGGAAGATGTTGCGAAGCCGGTGGTCCTCTTCCTGTGCAGGCTGTCGTGAGGACCTTTCCAATGACCAAGAACTCGGGTTTGGTATAGGTCGCTTATCTCTTCCAATCCTTCATCAGCTGGGTGTGAGGATTCATCCTCGGATTGTTGATCAATTATATTTACGCAAACCTAGTTGCCCTTCTGGGATATTCATATGCCCGATGCCCCTCTTTTCCACGGTGGAAACATTCTTCATGTGTCCCCACCTGGTTTGTAGAACTATTGGTAGCCTTGTTCAATTTGGCTTTGGGTGCCTGGTGGGTTTATTATTTTCTCTTCCGTATTTGGACAATCTTGAAATCAACTACAATTTTGCCTCGGCCTTAAGCGGCATTTGGTATGCTTCTTCAAGTGAGGTTAGCTGATGTAAGAGAAGTTCATCATGGATGTTTTGTTTGACCCCGCTTAAGTACTAGCCAACGAGTTGGTCAACATCTTCTCACAAATTTACTTGGCTTAGATACCTGTAGAATTCCTCCATATATGCGGAAATATTTTAATTGGGCCTCTGTTTGACAAGGTGGAGTTTTCTGTATAAAGTTTGTGAATAATGGGGAGGAATTTCTTATCCAACTTTATTTTCATCTCAGCCCATGTGCTCACCCGGGGTTGTACTCGGTGGTCCCAGTTTGATTTATAATGTTGCCACCGTGACAAAGCTGGGCTGTGGAGTTTGGTGACAACAAATTGTACCTCATTTTCTCTGGTTTATTCTTTCTACTTGAAGAACACTTCAAGTACGGTGGCCTAGTCACAGTAAATTTCAGGTTCCATCTTTTATTCAAATTCAGCGACATCCATTGGGATGCTCTTGTGCGCATTTTCTAAGGTTTGAGTGAGGGCCTCCATTGAGAATCGAGGTGGTTGGCTCATGGTTGTTGCTGGAGCACAGCAGCATGGAGTGAGGTTGTGATAAACTAGAGCTGGAATTTCCAGCTTTAAATCTGTCAGGCGGTTCTTCTGAAATGATAAAAGTTGAAGTTGGTTGGGGAGTTGGCCACATAGGGGATTTTCTCAGGGCCTCCTCTAACTAGCAGTAGAGTTCGGTGTTTTAACGCTGTAGGTCTTCAATTTCCTCTCGAAAATATATATGTATATATTTGGAATCAGCGATGCGCATCCGCCTCTTTGTCAGATTCCTCTAACCGTGTTATTGCTTTGATGCTAGATGAGGCTGACTCATACCAGGAAAATACTAAAATTTGTATTGATGACAATGATTGAAAAGTACAATGACAAATGTCAGGAAAGCATTCATCCTTCAGATGGACTCATTCATATTTAGTAGTTAGTTTGAGAAATTGTTCAACCCAAGTGTTGGGATTTACTTACCGACAGGAGGACTCACTACTCACTGATTAAGGAGAAAGTCACTCAATTTTGAATTAAACTTAGCCAACCCTATAACTTCAAATGTGGCTTATCCGTGATAGCTTGTGCATTGAGTGGTTTCGGTGGAGTGGTGGCTTGTACATTGAAATGTAATCATCCTCGGTGGTTGTTTCAGCTTGTGGCTCTTTGGAGGGGTGAAGGTTGGTTCATTTATTGACTTCCTTTGAAGATGGAGTGACTGTTCTTGGAAGTGGAGGGAAGTATGCCTTCCTTGAGCAATGGTATTCATTAATGAGTGTGGATAGTCCTGCATAATCAGTTGACAACTTCAGTTTGTCCGTCCATTTGAGAATTACGTGTGTTTGAAATTTGAAGTTTAGTTTTCATAGAGCGTGTGATGCAGGATTATCCCCATATTTATGTGCAAAATTGACATGCTCTGCATTATGCTGACCGCCAGTAGTGGAAGCTGCAAATACTGTTTTCTCCTCAAAATGTGACTGTTTCTTTTTACAATGAGTTCATCCTTGAGGTAGTTTCTTTCTTTTTTTTTCTCAGGAAAAAGCCACTGACGACATGCCGATTCCTACTTACTTTCGGTTCTTGGCATTGCTTGCCTTCAAGATATTTGCCGTAGAGCAGGTTTATAATGCAATGATAACTTTTTTGTTTTTCTACCGTACCAATTATAATCCGTCATGGAGGAACTAAGATATTACTTAAATTTCTTTTCAGGTTGATGTTGCTGTCATGGAGGTTGGTTTGGGAGGAAAATTTGATGCAACAAACATTGTATGTGTATTTATAATAATAAGGATGAATTTATAATAATAAGGTTGACGTTGCTTTCTATTGTTATGTTTGCCTTGGAATTAAAATTGAATCAGTCATCCAAATAATAAGGGACGAATTTATAAACCTCCCACTAACTCATATCTTAACAAAGTGCTTGTCTCTGTGTTGGGCAGCATTCATGTTGGTTGGAATATCTGACCTGATAATACATCTTGTCACTTTACAGGTAGATACACCAATTGTTTGTGGTATATCTTCCCTCGGGTATGACCACATGGAAATCCTTGGTTAGTGGTTGATCTCTATTAAGTTAATCTAATTTAGTTATGATTCTAACCTGTTGTGCATGTGGTTGGATGGGTTACTTGACATTGTCTACGGACTATTTTTTACGTATCCTTCCCCCTTCTCCCAAAGAAGAAGAAGAAATAGAAGAAAACTATGCCTAAGTTCTATTAGAGAGGGTTTCCTTGGGATCCTTAAGTAATTTTTTTTCTCCTGGGGCTGAGTCTTGGTCACCATTGAAGATGTTATCCCGCATCAGCACATCCACAATGTCGCATTCTGCATTGATAAAGTTTTCCTCAGAAATCTGTCCTTGTGTAGGGATAAGGCTGCTGACATTCAATTCTCCTTAGACTGAACTGTGCATTGAATTCGTGTTGTCTTCTGTCATCTACTTGCTTTCAGGTGATATCTGTATTTTGAAACTAATAGCTAATAGCAACTTTACGCTAGTAGAAAATATACTAATTTTTATTTACTGGTTATTTCTCTGCTCTTTCGCTTTTATATTTCAGCTGCAAATTCTTCCATGAGAACTGCATGTTGAATTGGTGAAGAAATGCGGTGCTTTTTCTTGCATATTTAAATAAAATTTTATTTCATACTTGATGCCCCAACTTTTACTAGCGTTATAAGTGGGCTAGTGCTTTTGTCAACATTCGTTAACAGGCTTGATAAGAGCTCATTTACATTCATTTACATTAACAGGCTTGATAAGAGCTCATTTACATTCATTTGTCAATGTAAATGAGAAAGTCTAAGCACACTCTATGCCCGTTTAATAAACTAGCTAAATTTGAACACTTCTGAGCTTGATTCATTGCATTTGTGAACTACCTTGCTTTGCTTAGTGCTATTGTTTAGTTGCTGATTTAAATCCATTTAGCTACTCATTGCTGGCTAATTTTTTTTGTAAGGTTGGAGTTGATAAAATGGTTTATGATAAGTAGGTTTGGTAAGAAGCTTGGCGAAGAGTTTCCTAGACTACTTAATCCAATTTTACTTCAAAAATTTCATTGCTTCTGCATCCTAAACATTATTTGAACAAAAGGTTCAATAGTTGAAAATACTCATTTATAGGTACAATCAAGTTCTTGAACGCAAAACTGAATACATTATACAAAATGTAATTTATTAATTGATTAATATGACTTATCTTGCTACTAAATGTTCTAATTTCAAACCCAATTCATGAACAAGCTGTAGCTCATGCAATAATTAAACGAACCAAACCCAAAGGAGGTAGTGGACCTTGGACAAAAGAGGGGCTTGAGCTCAAGATAGAAGTTTGTTTGTAATATTCACGTTTTAGTTTGTAATATTCACGTTTTAAGCTGCACAGAAGTGCAGCTTTAAGTGCATTTACAATTTATTTGCAATTAATGTCATTGTTGTTTTATTCTATTCCAGGAAATACTCTTGGAGAAATTGCTGGTGAGAAAGCTGGAATTTTTAAGGTATTTTTCTATTTCCCTCCAGTGTTTACTTCTACTGTCATATTATCTATATAATTAGCAAATACCTCTTCTCTCTAAGTGGTCTCTATTAATCTGCCTTTTATTCTTTATCATAATGCAGCAAGGAGTTCCAGCCTTTACTGTGCAACAACCTGATGAAGCCATGCGTGTACTTGAGGAGAAGGCCTCTCTATTGAATGTAATAGGAACTTTCCATTGCTCTTTCCTTAAGGCTCTTTCTTTTCTTTATATATTTCTGCTATTACCTTTGAGATTATTCACCACTATAAGCAGAAAGGAGTCTCACCAGAGCAGATATTACATATAAAGCTACCGAACCACCTGCAAAAAACTGGTGTTATCTACTAGGGCATTGAAGATCATACTATTAGTGATTCAGCAAATTTGTTTTTTAATTTATATATTTATTTGTGGTTACTTAATTGTATTAACATATGACATCTTTCTATATAGATATTATTATCTACATTTGAAAGACCGTATGCTTTGGAAGAATATCTTTTCCTCCTATGTGTAATGGTGACAAATAATCAAATTATCCTTATATTTATTTATTTATTAAGGAAATCTAGACAATTATCATTAAGTAGACCAGCCCTGGACGAGGAATTGAGTGACAATTTATGCTGTCAAAACAATGGGATCAAGATTTCATGGAATGTAGTTATTAAAATGTGTTTTCAAGAGATAAATGCATTATCTGTAGAGAAATCCCTGTGCAAGGTTGATAGGGAATATAAATTTATGAAAATACCTCTAGTTTCTTATACCAAATAGTGAAGAAAAGGTCAGCATTGACCTGTAAAAGGGTCATATATCCATCGTGTTGACAAAAGTTGTGCATAATAAGAAATTTGAACTCTGATGCTTGTAATAAAAAGAAAAAAAAAATCAATTACAGGTCAATCTTCAAGTTGCACCCCCATTGGATTTCAACCTGCTGAATGGCTTGCAACTTGGGCTCGATGGCGAGCATCAGTATGTAAATGCTGGTCTTGCTGTCGCATTGTGCTCCACCTGGCTTCACAGGAATGGTCATCTTGAATATCCATACCTGGAAACAACAGTAAGTTTCATTATCTGTGGGCATGCTTTTCATAATGTTTTCTTCCCGGTTATATTGATTTCAGCTTTTGTTATTTACTGCATGGAGCCAGAACTCATTACCTGAGCAGTTCATTCGAGGATTGACAACAGCTAGTTTGCAAGGGCGGGCTCAAATTGTCTATGATCAATATATCAGTTCTGAAAGCCATGGTGATTTGATTTTCTATTTGGATGGAGCCCATAGTCCTGAAAGCATGGAAGTATGTGGGAGATGGTTTTCGAATGCCACCAAAGAAGACCAGCGTTGTCAGAGTTCATTGGATCATCCACCTTCACTTAATCACAGGGTTTGTTAAGCTCAGTTCTGCTTAATCAAGGTGGAAATTAGAAATTGCAAATGGATGTTTGGTTAAAAAGGGCCAAAATTAGCAAAAGTTTTCTGAGAAAAGAAGATCATAATTCATCAAGGAAGTAGGAACCCTGCTCCACAAACTCTAGGACTATTGCAAGAGAGACTTCTGAAATTATTAAAATTTCTACAAAGGCTGTGCAATCTCTGATGCCGTAAAACAAAGGCTCAATCCCAGCTGTCTGTGTTACGCTGCATCAATCTGCTTTGACCATTCTTCTGATCGATCATATAGCTGTGCATGCCATTGTATAACTTTGTAATGTTCTTGCCTGCCATCATAAAACCTGTCCATTGAAATATCAACTTTTTGTGAGGGCAATTGTATACCATGTTATAGTCTTTAGGATAGCACAATCTCCTGTTGAATAATTATGCAACTAACTTGCACTTTTTTAAGCCGGTACAGTGAAACTTATTGTGCAAGCATGTATGCATGATAGTAAAATGGCTATGTTCCGGTGTAGATTCTGCAATAAAAACTCTACATGGAAGAAAGGATGCTTTTCAGAAATTCTATTGATCAAACTTTCAATAAGGCGAATGCTGCACCGTTATTGTTCACCTTCTAACTTCTCTTTATGGATGTTGTTTAACTATTTATTATTAAAGTACATGCAGATATTGCTGTTCAATTGTATGTCGGTTCGGGATCCTCAGTTGCTTCTACCACGCTTATTGAAGACATGCAATAGTCATGGTAAGTATTCGAGTCAGTCCACTGCTGATAGAATTGATCATATATTACTATGAATAGAAAGAACATAATGATAATTAGTTCAGATACGCAATCTGAAGTATTTCTGAGTTAAAATCTGAGAGGAAGCATATTGAAGATCTTCCTTTCATTTATTATTTAACTTTGAAGGTTGATAACATATGAATTGGAGGGGGACTCCATGGCTTCCACACCCTTTCAGTAAGAAGTTTTCTACTACCATCAAGGAGTCCTCTAAAGTAATTACCAAATATATGAGAGCTGCCCCTGCTTATTTCGTTTTATAGACGGCTAATATTTGTTGCCTTACAAAATAAAATAGAAGGAATAAAAGATTATGGTTCTCACTAGCTTCTTTGTACGGACCTGAGCATATGCTTCTTTCATTATTTGCCAAGTAAACCTCCTCTACGAGTCTTTGATTCACTAGCTTCTTTGTACAGACCTGAGCATATGCTTCTTTCATTATTTGCCAAGTAAACCTCCTCTACGAGTCTCTGATCCCAAGGCTGTGACACAAGGAAATCTATGAAATTTTTGGTTGAAATCCTTTGCCTTTTGGGGGGGGGGGTTGAGAAAATTATTCAATCTTAGTCATATTTTTGAACTTGTTGAACAAGCAAATCTTGAGTAATACTGCTGAGGCTACTATTTGTAGCAAATTATGGAAACCCTAGTTCTGATCAACTTGGTTAGAAGCTCACCAAAGATACATCATTTACGTGATGAACGAAACTCTACAACAAACGTTTTATTTTTTGATATTATGAACTCAATCATTTTTATACGTAACTTGATTTGGCTCGTGGCTGATAGATAATACGGTAAGAAAATTTGACATGAAATTGCTTCTAATTTTAGATGATGCTGCATCAAGCAAAGCAGAATGGAGGAAGAAATTCATATAATTGACCCCTTTTAATGTAACTTAATGCTTTATTATTGTTGTTGATTGATGAAAATATTTAATTATGCTAGAAGATAAAGAAAGGTTCTCTGTTGTTGACATATTGTACTGATTTTGTATGTAATTTATATTGTTCATTTTGATGATCAGGAGTGCACTTTAAGCAGGCGTTGTTTGTGCCTAACACATCAGTTTATAACAAGGTCCTAACTAATGTGCCTCCAATGGATTCTCAAGTTGATCTGTCATGGCAGCTGAACCTTCAAAGGGTGTGGGAGAATCTTATCAATGGTGAAAAAGGTACGGATATTATGGGTGGTATTGCACTTGATTCCTTCTCCTCAATCCCTTCTAATGCGCTCTCTCATTTGGTTTGCCATGTTTGGTTAACCTGTGTGTTTGGTTTTGAAGATACTGATAAAATGTTTCACTCATTGTACACTTCTTTCCTTTTGGAGTTGCCAACAACTTTAGTCTGATGATTTTTCTTTTAGAAATACGATTTAGAAATTCTTAACGTATCTCGAAAATGGAGGGCTTAGTGAAGGAAAGAGAGAAAGAGGAAAGGAGGAGAAAAGAAGTTGGGATGACAAAAGAGACGGAGATGAGATAGGCAAGAGGGGAGGGGAATAAGCCACAGAGAAGATATAAACAATTTGACAATAACCATACTTATAATATCATTGATCCAAACTGCTCAAACATGAAAATTAGAGTCCTTGTATAGGCATTCAATTCTTAAGTTAATCAGAAAAAATATATAACTTCTTAAATAACAGCAATCCAAAAATTGTAATAATGGGATAAAATTCTTACATTTCCTAGTGTTTCGTCCCGGGTCTGCGGTTGTTGTACGGATTAGGGGGCCTCCGGGTTCCCGGCCGCACTTAAGCCTGAGGACGAGGGTCCGGTCTCTGTATCTGTTAACCTGGACCTGTACAACACAATCAACAAACAAGAGGTCAGAGGTTCGGCGGGGATATTCTCCCACCACGGCCACTCCGACGCTCAAGTCAGCAAATTCCCGCAATAAACGGAAATGACGCACACGCTAGGCAGTGTGCGGACGTATGCTGATGATGCGTGAGTGATGCGTGTTTGACACGTGCTTATCAAAGTGGTAAATGCAGTGAGCAGGTGGTGGAAGGCCTAGCTTTCTTGATGCACCGCAGTGGGTGGCTAACTTCTCGTTGCCTGACTAGGCTTGGGAATCTAGATCTTGAGAGAAGCGGGCTCGTTTGTGGCCTCGAGACTTGAATTCTATTCTTTTCGATTGCTCTCTCTCTCTTTTGATCTGGGAAAGGGAAGAAGCCGCCCCCTTCCTCTGCGGAGGAAGAGAGCTCTTATAGGCTCCTCCCGAGGGGACTTTGGGCGCGAGAACTCCCGTTGCCAGGGTTCCTTGGCTGCTGGTCACTGTCGCTAACCGCTGGTCATGTCGGCTGTCGCTTTGCGGTGGTAGGCAGGCTCCTGAGCATTGCCGGCCATACTTGGTCTTCCTTCGAGTCGGGATTGGTTGGTTGCCTGCGGGCGGCTGCCTGAGCCGCTGTTGCAGTGTTGGCCGCTTCTCCATTGGCTTGTTTCTTCTTTCTTCTGGCTATTTTCCGGCAGCTCATTAATGTGTCGCAGGACGCCCGTTGCCTTTTGTTAACTGGTTGCCATGTAGGCTCCTTGTGCAGTTGGGCTGGACTTGCGATTTTCTTGGGCCTTAGTATTGGACCCAACACTAGCCCCCCATGCCTGGGCCGGCTGATAGTCGGGCCTGGTATGTCCTTTGGGCCCATTCTACGGCCTGACAGTCTTCCTCGAGATGCACCATCATTCGTCGTTTTCTGGACTCACGCCTTCCTCAAGTGACTGCACAAGCTTTTCTGACGCTGCCGTGATTCGGCGCTCTGATCGGCAAGATTCGCACGCTTAGGTTGCGTCTGATTAGGGGACTTTTCCTATTCCATGAAAGACATCCGCCGGGAAGCATGCCGCGCTGAACAAGAGGAGGGCTCCCATCTCGCCCATAAATAGGAAGGTTCCTTAGCGAGTGGAGCACATCTCTTGGCTGCCTTTGAAGGGACGATGAGGAGATTCTGGCTCACCCCGCCCTTGGTGGGGGTCCGAAAATGAGTTGGATGGATTAGCTAGATACCCGAAGTTCTTGATGAAGGCTGCTCTAATTCCCGCGCTGCGGTTCACTCCTTATGCTAATGAGGGTGGTCCGACCACTCTGCTGTCGTCACGTGCCTTCCCTCCATGATGCGACTCGTCTGGAGTGCAGTGGGACTGCGGCGGAACCTCCGAGGGGATGTTTCCCGCTAGTGGGGTGCGTCGCTTATGGTCTCCACTTCACTGAGTTCGAGCGTGGATCGTGGAGGGGGCAGAGGTTGGAGCCCCGGTTATGGAATTGTTGGGATTATTCCCTCTAATTCCCTCGGTGGCTTAGGTACCAATGCGGATCCCGCCCCGGTGGATCGTGCTGCGGTCGCTTCCACTTCGGGGGGGCTTCGTGTGGCTGCCTCCGTTCGCTTGTTGGGCCACCAGCGGCTTCGGCCGTGGTGATCTCTTGTAGATCACGTTCCCCAAGCTTGTCTGGGGCAGTCACCGCTGCCCTTGGGCCCCGTACCATTGTCTTCTTCGTCTTTCTTGTACTTTTGTCACTGTAAATTTTGTACTTTATAAGAAAGTATTGATTAATAAAAGAAATAGCCCTTTTGTCTTCATTTTTTCCTTCTTGCTGTACATGCTTCTTCTTACCGACTGTCTTCTCCCGGCGGGTCGCATCGTGTTCCGTGGGGGCGGGAAAGCCACCGTTGGCGGTCACGTCCCTTGGCTTGTCTGGCGCATTAAATGCGCGTGAGGTCAGGAGGCGCTGCGTTATAATGGTCTGCCTTGGAAACGGGCGAGGCCTCAGGGATCCTCCACGTGGAGGGCGCCTGTTGGCCATGCGCTGGCGCATTTTGTCTTCAAGGCGCAATCGTTTCAGGAGAAAGTCTCATCTGTTTAAATGTGCAAATCCCCCCCGAGACTTTGCACTTTCCTTTGTTTATGCACTCAACAGCTGTCCGTTCTTCCTGTGTTCGCTCTCACCGCAACTTTGATGGAGGAGTCGTCATCGTCATTCGAATCGGAACGTTCTTCCGGCAGGTCAGAAATTGGGTCCCACAATCTCAGGGCTTCGAGTGCCGCCACACCAGGAGGGGGTCACTCTGAAGCCACTGTCGCGGGTCCTGCTCGATTCCTACGGGTGCCTCCAGGCTTTGAGAGGGCAGAGGGGTCTGCCTCTTCCCGGGAGCGTGCTCCAGGGAGGGTGGACCTCACGCTCCGACGGATCATCAGGAGGGTTGAGGGCGTTGAGGCACAAGTGCAAGTCATAGTGGCCGAGATAGCGCGGTTGAGGGCCCGAGCGACGTATTTTGAGGAAGCGTAGGCTGAATCGGATGCTAGGGCTTCCCGACTCGTTAGTGCCAACGCAGGGGCTCACGCCCGCATACTGACTCTTGAAGAAGAGAATGAGCAGCTGCGGCGACGGCTTGGGGCAGAGGTCATGCGGATGGGGACGGAGCTGAGGTCGAGGTTCCTGTCGGAGGAAGTTGGTCCCGCACTGGAGAGAAATTACCAGGACGGAATCTGTCTCAGCCGGAGGCTAGCCTCGCTGGAGGACTCAAACTTCCGCGTTGGCATCCTGGACTCTCGCAACTCCAGCGCCCAAACGCGCGCGCATCTGGTTGAGTACCTGGCTCCGAGTTCTTCTGTGGATCGTGCAGGGCGTTAGATGATAGTCACTGCTGCAAGCCGTTGTAACCACTTTTTGACAATTGTTGTAATGAAGTCCATGGTGTTGTTGCGCTGCTTTGTTTCCCGTAGTTTGTGTTGCTGAATTTTTATTTTTATTTCCGTGCATCCCTTTGGTGAGCTTCATTATTGTAAGCCCGCATTTAATGCGGAGGTGCCAGCGTGGGTTTCTGTCAGGCGGCTGAGGTGACCCCGCTCTTCAGACTGGCGTATGGCCATGATTGCGGGCGACTCCGGGCCCCACGACGCTCCACGGGGCAGGCATGTGTCTCAGCCATTCACGGTGAGCGTCGTTTGGGTTTCCCGCCCGCTGGCCTCTTGTTGCCTATTTAAACTTTCCATGGTGGTTTTTCACCGTGCTGAGATTTTCGCATTCTTGACCTATATTGTGGGAGAGATATAGCAAAGAAGAGAGAGTTCTTCTTCTCAGGCTCCTAGGGTGAGTCGTTAGGGGGTCCATAACACAAGGTCTATCTTGACATCCAGTGCCATTGCTGCCCTTGTGGTAGATTACGGCATCCCTAGCGATTGGGGCCATCGTGCTCCCAGCTCCATAGATAGAGCCAGCGCCCCCCCTAGGGGCTATCTCACAGTCTATGAGTACCACCTGAGAGAGGAGCTTCGTTATCCTATGCCGTGCACGCTGTACGCGCTGGTGGAGGCGTTGGGGATTCCGGTGGCGAGACTTCATCCCAACGCTCTGCGTTATCTGGTATCTCTGAGCATCTTCGCTCGCCTTCATGGCGGTTCCTTCGATGCCAAGGCGGCCAGACTGATTTTTCGCTTCACGGAGTCTGAGGATTGGGTGTCCATGTCTTCAAAGACTGGCTTCTATTTTCGAGGGACCAATCTGGATTCGGTCAAGAACTGGAAAGACCGATACTTTTTCTTGCAAGAGCCCCCTGATTCTGAGCTTTTGCGCGTGTGGGGCCCGATTTCGGGGTTCTTCCTCGAAAAGCCGTCGGCGGAGGACGCCGCAGAGACAACGGAGTTGGTTACTGTTATCTAATCCCAGATGGTGAAGTTCTTTGTCTAGGGCTATTTCTTGACGTCCATCACGTTCAAGGCCGCCAAGTGGGGGCCTTCGTTGGGCTGGAGCGTTGCCGGTCCTGGCAAGAGAGAGCCTGGGGGAGTTGTTATTCCCCGATCGTTCGGAGGTGACGAGGAGGAAAGTTGCTCGCTGCTAGAGTCGTCCTCAGATGAAGAGGGGGTTGAGGCTCCCCTGAAGAGATTGAGGGAAGCTAGAGGCACTTCGACACAGAGGTTCCAGAGGCAAGCTGTTAGTTTCGCTGTTGAGATTCGGGATCCGGTCCTGGAGGTGGCTGTGAGCACAGGACACCAGGGGGAGGCCGCCGAACCACCGCCGACTCTGGCCGCGGGGTTAGCCATGCTCGAAGTCGAGGGGAACCTCAACCTACTGAGGGGCCTTCCGCGCATTCCATCGCCAGTATGTTCATGGATGCAGCTCCAGGAATGGCGGGCAGCGTCTTGGTCCTTGATGACCCCGAGGGATCACACGCGCCAACGCCCGGACCAACGTCGGAGTTAGGGGGATCCTTGGAGCCAACTGTCATTTTCGTGGAGCCCATTTCGGAGGGCGGGATCCTCGAGGACATCCCTACAGCATCGGAGGTTGGAGTCGTATTGGTTGCCAGTCCGCCGGGAGCTGGGGCGGCGGCAGTCGGGACGTCTTCGGGGTCGGAGCCCCCAAGCGCTCCTACGTCTGCCGCCCTTCCGGCTAGCTTGGCCCTTGCGGTCAAACAGGAGGAGCCCCAGGAAGGGCCTTCATCAAGCGGTCTTGCACATCCCTCGAACGCCGCTCCCAATCAGGTATGGTCGTCCCGATCTGGCCCTCCCTTGCTGCCGTAAATTTCAGGGATTCTTCTAATGTCTTTCTCTTCCTATGCTGATTCCTGGGAATGCTGACCCTTTCGACGGACTAGTCGCCCCCCTCCACGGGGGCTTCCAACTTGGGCTGCATGCCATTCATCACACGAGAGCCCAGGTCGCCTCCCTTCGAGGGGATAGCTAGCCGGCGCAAGAGGAGGTCAGGCGCTTGCAGCAGAAATTGGCACACCTGGAAGCTGCGCTTGCCGCTCTGGAGGACGACCATTCACGCCTGTCTAGGGATCTGATTGGCCGGCTCACCCCGTCGGAGGTGGAGCGCTTGTTGGAGGCTCGATTTTGGGACGTCATTCGTTTGTGTCGTAGGATTGCTTCCGTGGCTGCTCGTGGTGTACCCGAAGGAGTCTTTCATCCTGGAAACACCGGGGTCAGGGAAGCATCCCGCTTAAGGAACTTCCTTGAGGAAGCCAGTCTGTCTAGTCCCCTACAGTAGTCTTTCCTGTATATGTTGCTCCATTGCCCCCCCTTTTTTTTGTTCCTCCCCTGCTTTTGTATTTAGTCTTTCCTGTATATGTTGCTCCATTGCCCCCCCTTTTTTTTGTTCCTCCCCTGCTTTTGTATTTACTTGTTTTGTCAAATGGATAAAAAGCGGTTCCCTTCTCTCTCGTATATGTTGTCTCCCGGTGCGGTATGTAAGATCGCACCCTTTGTTCAATGTGGTCTGTGAGGTCATGCCCCGTATTTGAAGGCTAAGCTCGCAAAGCTATTGTCGCCAAGGCCCTAGTCAGGTGCCTTCTTGCGCTGTGCTCGTCTTTCGTCAGAAGATGTCGCCGCATCTCGCACGTTTGATGGGAAACTCGATCCAGTAAAGTGGATGTCCTCGCAAGTCCTGTGGACCACACCAAGGGTCAGCTGGGTTTTCAGACCATGGCAACTGGGCTTTGGGTCTAGGCCTTAGTTGCGTGGTATCTGCAGGAGGTGTGTGGCCCCTGCTCAAGGCGTCATAATCACCGTATTTAAGGTCCTAGCCCTTGACCATCGTAGGCTGAGGGTGCTCTCTTCTGCGTGAGAAGGTCGCCGCACGCCTGCGATTCTTGCCCCCTAAGGTTTTTATTGGCCGAGAATTGGGAAGCCTCCAAAGCCCCCTGGCCTAATATTTTGATCGCCTGGGTCGACTGGCGTAGAGCCATGATAGATGTGTCCCCTTTCGGACTTACTCGCTGTGCGGGCGAGGTTTTAAGTGGCTTCTTACGGGCCGCTTGGCGCAAGGCCAAGAGTTTGTTTTACGGACGGACGATAGTCCTGTCGACTTAGGAGCAGTCTAGGTCGTTTTGGTTTAAGAATGCCATGCACGCCAACACTTCACATAAATGGAGATGCAGAATGACAGGAATAACTAATCTTATTAACAAAAAGCATAATGCATGTACAAGCATTCGACATGATGCGCGTGCGTGCCTTACTTGGGCCGACGTGGCGTTACTGGTAATATTTTCTTAAGTTGGCGGCGTTCCAGGTCCGGGGGACCAGTCTGCCGTTCTGGGCGCGCAGCTTGTACGCTCCTCTCCGGAGGATTGTGGAGACGAGGAACGGGCCCTCCTACCCAGGGGAGAGCTTGTTCCTGTTCGTAGTCTTTCCCGCCGCCTCTACGCTCCGGAGGACCAGATCTTCAACTTCGAGAGGGCGTGCCTTCACTCGCTTGTTGTAGTATCGCGCGACGTGCTGTTGATAGGCTGCGATTCGCAGTCGGGCCGTATTTCGAACCTTCGAGAGTAGGTCTAGGTTTTCTTGGAGCCTCTGCGAGTTGGTGGCTGGATCGAAGCATTCGACCCGCAGGCTTGGCATTCCCACCTCCACGGGGACTACAGCCTCAGCCCCAAAGCAGAGGTTGAAGGGTGTCTTGTTGGCTCCCGCGGGGTCGTCCAATACGACCAGAGTACGGACAGTAGCTCTTCGACTTACGAGCCCTCTGCGTCCTCCAGCTTGGTCCTCAACCCGTGCAGCAACGTGCGGTTGGTGACTTCAACCTGCCCGTTGGCCTGAGGATGCGCCATAGACGTGTGAATCAGCTTGATGCGGAGGTCGCTGTAGTACCTCGTGAATCGCCTGCTGGTAAACTGGGTCCCGTTATCAGTCACTACGACCTTAGGAATCCCAAAGTGGCAAACGATATTCTGACGGAGGAATTTCGTTGCGTTCTGCTCGGTGATCCAGGTCAGAGGGACAGCTTCTACCCACTTGGTGAAATAATCAATGCCCACGATTAGGAACTTTCTCTACCCGGAAGCCAAAGGTAACGGTCCGAGGATATCGAGTCTCCACTGCTCGAATGGCCACGGGGACTGGAGGCAGTGCAACTCTGTGTGCGGCTGATGTGTCATGGGGCCGTGGACCTGGCAATTTTCGCACTTTCTGACGAACTCCATAGCATCTTGCTTCATGGTCGGCCAATAAAATCCTTACCACATGACCTTGAATGCGAGGTTTTTTCCCCCGATGTGCGAGACGCATATTCCCAGGTGCACCTCGCTCAGGGTGTACTCGGCTTCTTCTGGAGTAAGACATTTTAGGAAAGGAATGGAGTATCCCCGTCTGTATAGCCTTCCGCCGAGGAGCGTGTACCAACTTGCTGTCTTCTTAATCCGCTTGGCCTCATCAGCAACATCGGGAAGAGTTCCTTCCGTCAGGTACTTCCTGTACGGCGTCATCCAATAGTCTCCTACGTCAACCCATAGTATTTCTTGGTCCACTGTGTCAATACTGGGCGCAACTAGGACTTCCCTTGGCTCTCTGGCGTACTGCTCCGGGGATCCGGTAGCTGTGCCCCGAGCCAGTCGGTCAGCCTTCTCGTTGTCGGACCTGGGGACGTGCTTGATCAGGAAGCGGTCGAACTCCTGGATCAGGGTCTTCGCTTTTGCCAAGTACCTCACGGGTTGTGGGTTCGACGCGCCGAAGTTCCCTGTACCTGGTTGACCACAAGCTCGGAGTCGCTGTGCACGACCAATGACTTCGCGGAACATTCCTTGGCCAGGCGTAGTCCTGCGAGGAAGGCCTCGTACTCTGCCACGTTATTGGTGGCTGGGAAGGTTAGCACGACAGAGTATGTAATCTCCGTACTCTCCGGCGTCTTTAGTACGACTCCGGCTCCGCTGCCCTCCTGGGTGGACGATCTATCCACGTTTAGGGTTCACACTGGAGGGCCGTGGTCTCCCACATTTCTAGGGCTGTTAGCGTCTTCTGGAGTTGGGGTTGTTGCTTCAACAATGAAATCTGCAAGGGCCTGTCTCTTCACGGCTGGCTGGGGCCGGAACTCCACGTTGAACTCTCCTAGCTCAACGGCCCACCTAATCAACCTCCCGAAAGTTTCTGGTTTCTGCAGGATCGACTTTTAGGGTTGATTTCTCAATATGACGATCCGGTGTAACTGGAAGTAGGGTTGCAACTTCCGCGCCGAATAAATAAAGGCCAGCGCCATCTTCTCGGCGTGTGGATAGCGGGCCTCCACATCTGTCAGCACCCGGCTTACGTAGTAAACTGGCCGCTGCGCTCCCTCGTGCTCTCCGACTAGCATGAAGCTAAGGGCAGCTGCTGGCGTAGCCAAGTAGAGATAAAGTTCCTCGCTCTTGTGCGGTGAGCTCAGGAGAGGCGGGTTGGCGAGGTACGTCTTCAACTCTTTGAAAGCTTCGTCGCATTCCTCGGTCCACCAGAACCCTAGCGATTTAGTGCCCCTCAGTGCCTTGAAAAAGGGCAGATACTTCTCTGCCGACTTGGCGAGGAACCGTGAGAGGGCCGCTATTCGCCAGGTGAGTTTCTGCACTTCTTTTATCGTCCGTGGGGGGTTCAGGTCGAGGATGGCCTTGATCTTCTCTGGGTTGGCTTCAATGCCGCGTTGAGACACAATGAAGTCCAGAAATTTTCTTGAAGTCACTCCGAAGGCGCATTTGGCGGGATTGAGCTTCATCCTATGCCGCCGGAGGACCTAAAAGGTCTCCTCTAGGTCGCTAATGTGGTCATGGGCAATTTTGCTCTTCACGAGCATGTCGTCGACGTACACTTCCATGTTTCTCCCAATATGGGTCTCGAACACCTTGTTTACCAGGCGTTGATAGGTCGCGCCGGCATTCTTGAGGCCAAAGGGCATCACCTTGTAGTAGTACGTCCCTTAGTCGGTCATAAAGGAGGTATGTTGCTTGTCCTCAGGGTGCATCTGAATCTGGTTGTAGCCGGAATACCCATCCATGAAGCTCAGGAGTCTGTGTCCGGACGTGGAGTTCACGAGTTGATCAATCATGGGGAGAGGGAAACTGTCCTTGGGGCAAGCCTTATTCACGTCGGTGAAGTCGACACACATCCGCTACTTGCCATTGTTCTTCTTTACCAGCACGATGTTGGATAACCACTCCCGATATTGGACCTCTCGGATGAATCCGACTTTCAGGAGTCTCCTCACCTCTTTTCTTATGGTGATCAACTTCTCGATGGAGTGGTTCCTGCGCTTCTGCCAAATGGGTTTGCGGGCCGAATCAAGGCCCAGCTTGTGGACGATTACTTCGGCCGGTATCCCGGGCATGTCAGCGGGAACCCAGGCAAACACGTCGGAGTTGGCCCTAAGGAAGGTAATTAACCGGTCGCATTCTGCGGGTCGGAGAGATCTGCCACGTGGACGCACCTTTTCGGCTCGGAGAGATTTAGAGGGACCGCTTCGGTAGCTTCTCCTGACTGGGCTTGCTGTAGCAGGGTTTCTTCGCGGAGGTCAAGATCTTTGTCCGAGCGGTACGGTACCGCGGGGCTGATCTGGGACAGGTAACATGTTTGTTCCGTCTCCTGGTCCCCGAGCACTTCTCCCACACCCCGCGAGGTGGGGAACTTCACATTCAGGTGCGGGATTGATGTCACGGCTCCAAAGGCCGTGAGGAAAGGTCTGCCCAATATGGCGTTGCAGACAGATGGTAGGTCAACGACGAGGAATGCCATCTCCCGCGTTACAGAGTGCTGGTGGGTTCCCATAGTGACCTCTAGCCGGACTATCCCTTGTACGGGGACCGGTTTGTTGTCCAAGCCGTACAAGGGTCCATCGGCCGCTCCCATCTGGCTTCGCTTCAATCCAAGCTTAAAGAAAGCGCTGAAATACAATAAGTTCTGTGAACTTTCATTATCAATGAAGACTCGTTTCAGCTGGTAGTCAACCTTACTATCTGAAACGAGGGCGGATACAGCGAGGGGATCAGTATGGGGGATGGTTACATGAGCCATATCGTCGCTACTAAAGCTAATGACATCATTCTTATCCCCTATCCTCGCTCGCTTGTTGCTAGAAGTCGGCCTCTGCTCCCCTCGCCCGGTGTCCCCGGCGGCTACGGCGGAGATCATATTGACCACGCCGGCGGCTGTACGGCCTCTCTGCGGTTCACTGGCCTCGCCTTCTGAGGTTGCGGGGCCTTGCCCCGAACTCTTTACGAACCGTTTAAGGTGTCCGGGGCTGATCAGCTCCTTTATCTCCTGCTGCAGGGTCCGGCAGTTCTCAATCGAGTGTCCCAGGCAGTGGTGGTATTGGCAGTATTTGGTCTGATCGCTGATGCTGGGACCTTTCGGCGCTTTTGGCCACTTGAAGAACATTTTGTCATGGATCTGCATCAGGATGTTTGTACGAGTGTCGTTCAGGGGAGTCAGGGATGTCCGTCCGTGGTCCTGGCGGAGGCCGCGACTGCTTGCGGCGCTCCGGGAAGCGGTGGTTGTCGCCGTCCCTCTTCCGTCCGCCGGTAAGTCTGGTGGCTTTCGGGGGCTGGTCCGCTCGCTCAATGCGCTTTGCCTTGTTGGCCGCTTCGGCCGTAACGTAAGCCCTGGCAATGGCCTCGGCCTCCCGGAAGGTCTGAGGGCATTGGTGCAACAGGTGTTTAAAGAAATCCCCCGCTGCCAGCGCGGCGATGAAGGCATTGAGTTTCAGCTCGTCAGAGAGTTGGGGGATCCGCCGCACCTCGGTGATGAAACGGTTGAGAAACCGCTTCAGGCTTTCGTCCGATTTCTGACGGAGGTGGACCAGGTGCCATGGTTGCCTCTCTTCTTTTCGGCTGGAGGCAAATTGGCTCAGAAAACTGTCAGCTAGTTCGTCAAACGAGCGTATGGAGTTCGGAGGGAGACCATTGAACCAGAGTAACGTGTCCCCTTTGAGAGTGACGGGAAAGCACTGGCACATCAGGGCATCGCTCGCTCCCTGTAGGGACAAATGGGTGCGGAAGCAGTTGAGATGGTCCATCGGATCCTTGCTTCCATCGTACCCCTCCAAGACGGGCATTTTGAACTTACTCGGCAGCGACTGAGTCCGCAGATCCATGGCGTAGGGCGACCTCCGAAGGTCGGTGGAGGATCGCGTGGGCCTCTCCTTGTGCAAGATGTTCCACAAGACCTTAACTTTTTCCTCCATCGACGGGTTGGGAGCGCCTCTCCGCGCGTTGATGACATTGCGGAGCTCCGTATGGTCCTGAAGGTTTGGTTGAGCTTGTCGGTCGTGTCGGCTCTTCGCTTGAGGAGGTCGCTCACTGTTGGGGCCCGCCGCGGTCGGTCTCCTGTGGCCGCGAGAGTTACGGGGGTTACGCTGGTAAGGGCTATCCCCCCAATCGCTGTGGTCGGGATGGCTTTCAGCTTCGTATGGGTCCATTCTGTTAGGGATCGCCTGGGCCGCAGCGTTGTCAGGTTGGTTGGATCTTCTCCTGAGGGCTGCTGCGCTGCGTCTCCTCCTCCTGGAGGAGGATGCTTGAGATACTGGAGGGGCAGCCCCCGGCCAAGGAGTTCCCGTCCGATTTCATAGGGCATGGAGTACTAGCTTTATGTCGCCCATGTCCGTGGCCAAGCGGTGGACGTCGGGCTCCGGACGGGGGTCTGCGTGGCTCCTGATGGAGGGGTCCTCGCTATGAGTGACGACGTTCATTGCTGGGGCACTAGCTTATGCCCTGGTGTTCACTATTCTCTTTGCTTCGAAAGGGAGGTAGGAAAGAGACACTAGGCCTCTCGTCAGTTTTTCATAGACGGCGCCAATGTTGCGTCCCGGGTCCATGGTTGTTGTATGGATTAGGGGGCCTCCGGGTTCCCGGCCGCGCTTAAGCCTGAGGATGAGGATCCGGTCTCCGTATCTGTTAACCTTGATCTGTACAACACAATCAACAAATAAGAGGTCAGAGGTCCGGCGAGATTTCTCCCACCACGGCCACTCCGACGCTCAAGTCAGCAAATTCCCGCAATAAACGGAAATGACGCACACGCTAGGCAGTGTGCGGACGTATGCTGATGATGCGTGAGTGATGCGTGTTTGACACGTGCTTATCAAAGTGGTAAATGCAGTGAGCAGGTGGCGGAAGGCCTAGCTTTCTTGACGCACCGCAGTGGGTGGCTAACTTCTCGTTACCTGACTAGGCTTGGGAATCTAGATCTTGAGAGAAGCGGGCTCGTTTGTGGCCTCGAGACTTGAATTCTATTCTTTTCGATTGCTCTCTCTCTCTTTTGATCTGGGAAAGGGAAGAAGCCGCCCCCTTCCTCTGCGGAGGAAGAGAGCTCTTATAGGCTCCTCTTGAGGGGACTTTGGGCGCGAGAACTCCCGTTGCTAGGGTTCCTTGGCCGCTGGTCATTGTCGCTGACCGGCGGTCATGTTGGCTGTCGCTTTGCGGTGGTAGGCAGGCTCCTGAGCGTTGCCGGCCACAATTGGTCTCCCTTCGAGTCGGGATTGGTTGGTTGCCTGTGGGCGGCTGCCCGAACTGTCGTCGCAGCGTTGGCCGCTTCTCCATTGGCTTGTTTCTTCTCTCTCCTGGCTATTTTCCGGCAGCTCATTAATGCGCCGCAGGATGCCCGTTGCCTTTCGTCAGCTGGTTGCCACGTAGGCTTCTTGTGCACTTGGGCTGGGCTTGCGATTTTCTTGAGCCTTAGTATTGGACCCATCACCTAGATATCTGAAACTACTAATATTACAATACTGTAATTATCTCATATAACAAAATTAGGGAATCATATCTAATAAATAGACTCGTCCTCATATACAAGCTGATTTTCTTTCTGTTTGTGCAATAAATGGCTCTCTTGACATTGTATCAGTGGCTGAAACTAAGGATACAGATATCAGTTCTGAAGAAATTGAATTCAAAGTGGACAAGAATATTACTCGTGGTACGAACAGCATAGTTTTTCCAACGCTTTCCTTAGCTATCAAATGGTTGAGGGACAGTCTACATCAGAATCAAGCCATCCGTTTTCAGGTACTATTGATCTTTGACTGAGTAGTAATGTTTTGGATTTAATTTGTGGCTGCATTTCTCCTTCTGAATGTTTTCATTTTTTAACTTAGTGTTTCTTGCTTGGAGTTGAAAGACTACTGCATTTATACCAGTGAATCTGAATAGGGTCATTTTTGGTCAAGACTTACTGGTTTGGATTGTATGTGTCTCAAATCTAATAAGATGATGATGAGGCCAAGGCACCACCTTGATACAACTGCCCTGCAAGAGTTTGAACCCCTATGGGAATTGCATGCGTGGTTTGTATCTTCTTTTATTAAACCAACCCCACATTCAATTAAATGACAAAGTCGAAGACCACAAATGCTTGTTTGTGACAATTGGAACGACATGTTAGCATTACTCAGTGAAAAGGGACTGCAATATAGTTATCTATTAGTAGGAATCGTGTCTTCGCTGCTAAAGGATGACAACTGCCATGTTGAAAAGGTGAACGATGGGCAAATGCCAATTGGACATGGCAGGGGTACTTAACGCAAATCACAAAGCGAGTGTACCAATATTGATTTTGAGATACTCGACCTACCAACGCTCACCTACGTGGCCCGATGACTCTTTTGCTCTTCCTATAAATACAAACTCTTCACCTCAAAAAGGGCCACTTCTCTGCCAAATCTCAGACTGATTCAACTCTTCGATAATTTTCCTCACTAGTTTGAAACCGGGTTCTTACCTTGAAAAGTGTATTACACTCTTTTGAGTGGCTCACGTGACCCGAGTGATGATATACAACGAGAATCCTTTAGTTGCTATCACAAACATTTCAAGGGAATTACATTGTCATCCAACCAAAAGGAAGAATCATCCTATCGTTCAACTTCCTAAAAGCTCCGTTTAGTAGATCAGCTGCTTAAGCATGCCCGCAACAAAAGTCTCGCCGTTCAGTTCAAAATAATAGATAAGCCCCTATCCCTCTTTTATTGGCTTAAGCCTGTATTTATTTATGTATCGAAGGGATTTCCCTATGAAAACTAGTTGAGACCCTTCACTGTTATTGTTTGTAATTCGAAGGACCAAGAAACCAAGTTATCTTGATCATGCTTCCTCCTTGAGTCGCCTCTACTCCAAGTCAAACCCTTGGTTTATGTACGCATTATTGTTGTTGTTTGTCTAAACAATTAATTATGTTATTAACAACAATTAATCATTTTCCTTCTCTTTTTTAAAGATTAATTACTCTCTCCATAAAAAAAGATTACTCAATCCAAGGGACTCAAGCGACCACATTGTCCTCCTTTCTCCACCTCCCATGAGGGGCCGGAGTCCTCATTCCTACACGTTGACAAAATCTAGGCCGCCCTGGATGTGGCGGCTATACTTAACTTTGTGGCTACCTAGATGGGAGAGATTGCCGCAAATATTAGGATGCTGAATGATTGAGCATTGGCTGACAAATGCTAGTCTATCATGACCACAACTAACAGCGCCTTCTAGCCAACTTTGATTCCATCCTATTACACCCGCACAAAGGTGCAGTTCCCAATGGCAACCCTCTGCGGACCGGATGAACATGGAGGCCCAAGCCTTCAACCAAGAGGATCATCTAGACTTTGCCATATTGGAGGCGTCACCTGCATGCAGCAACTGTCGGTTGTGGCAATCTTCCTAGGCATAGTCCAACCGATTAGAAGTTTTAGCCAGCATTGCAGTCGATGACCAAACCTATCTCAGTGGGTGTCCACTAACCACGCTGAGATCCAGCCCTTCCTCAATGCTTGTAAACTAGCCTCAATGATTAAGGCTGAGGATCTAGAAGATTGAGTAGGGGGGGGGGGGTGTGCAGAGGCCCAGGACAATCCAGTGGAAACAAAACTGAGGGACACACTGCTTTGACCAACTCCGACATGGAGTGACCCTCGGTGAAGAAGTTTAAGGTCCCAGAGCTGGAGTTTTATGATGGTACCTTGAATCGTAGGGATTGTCTTGATATCATTTTCACACTTTTCTACTATCCAAGAGGCTCGATGATGTCGCTTTTTGCCAATGTTTCCCGATGATTCTGAAGGGAGATGCTCATAGCATCAAGGAGCTATCCAGCAGCATGCTGTCCCATTTTGCCTTAAGAGGCCTGAGAACTCGCACCTAGGTCTTTGACTGCATGAAGTCCATGTACTCCCTCTGATGAGTGGCCTGAGCTTCCAGGAATGCTCGATCCATCTCCTGATGGGCTTCACCAATTTGGTCCTGAAGAGGATAATCAAGTCAGAAGCGACCCTTAGCTCTCCAGGCATTTGAGTCAGACGTAAGTCGAGAGCCTTTTCAAAATTGATGCCCCATCTCTTTGCCTTGATGAGTGCCTCAGCCTTCAGATTGCCTTCAAGTTCTGAGAGGCTTCAGCAGTTAGAGCCTCCATCTAAGTAGGTTCCTCAGCAACAAAGGCTTTTGATGCTGTGACCTCCTCGGAGATAGCTACCCCATGGAAACAGGCCTCCTTGGGTGTGTGATTTAGCTACTTCTCCAAGAGCCTCCACTCGTGCACCTCAATCAAGTCACATTGATGAGTCCGAGCAATCTGTAGGACAATTAACTTAGGAAGGGTAATGGAGGATTATAGAGGGACGAGGATGTATGTGATGCATACGGCAGTGATGCTGTGCTTATGGCAGGGAACAGAAGGTGAGAATTTAGAGCAGTTAGATGAGAAAGAGGGGAAGGGGAGTCTTGATAGAAGGAAAGTGAGAGTTCAGAGCTGCCGAGAGAAGAGAGGAGAGAAGAGAAGGGAGAGAATAGTTGCAACTGCTTAATCTTCTCTCATTCTATTCCCAATACATATAATAGGCGCATAACAGAAAGTAGATAATATGTCTACTAACAGAATTAGATTCCTATTAGTATTAACAGCAATAACCTATGAACAGAAAAGGAAATATCAAAATATATAGAAATATATATCTACTAGTATCAGATGTAATCTTGAAATTTCTCGGGTGCTCGAGTTGGACAGCCATTGGGTGCTTGGGTCGAACATAAATTGGTTGCTTGAGTAGCACGGCCATTAGGTGCTTGGGTCGGACGGCCACTGCAACGCGTTTCCAACTTGTCAGCCACTGGACCCGTGGACTCTATAGCAGCCAGACCCATAACATTACCGTCTCCATCGAAAATAACCTTGTTCTCAAGGTTGAAGTCCGGGAAGTTTTGATGAAGAGCTACAACCGGTTCCCAAGTTGCCTCCTTTGGGGATTGAGAATGCCATTGAACAAGGAGCTGTGGAACAAATTGACCATGTTGCAAGACCTTGCGGAATCCTAACAGCTGTGTGGGAAACAATAAGGGACGTGATCCCCATGCTTCAGCAGGGAGTTCAATGTGTTGGTTGGCCGGGTCACCCTGACATTTCTTGAGCAGCAAGATGTGAAAAACGTTATGAATTTTTGTGTATGATGGCAACTGTAGCCGATAAGCAACTAGGCCAACGCGCTTTAATACCTGGAAGGGCCCGTAGTAACGTTTAGCTAACTTATTGAATTGTCTGTGTTCTGCGGTGGTTTGGCGATAAGATTGTAATTTTATGAAAACCCAATCATCCGGCTGAAATTCCTTATCCCTTTGGTGCGTGTCTACTTGATTCTTCATGCGTAATTGGGCGTGTTGTAAATTTGCCTTAAGAGTGGCAATGAGGTTGGACCGGTAAGTGAGAATGTCATCAACAGCTGCTATCAGAGATGTGCCCTGGATATAATCTAGTAAAGATGGTGGTGGTTGACCATAAATAGCTTCAAAGGGTTCATTTTGATGGCAGAATGTCATGCTGTGTTATAGTGCCATTCGGTCCATAGGAGAAATTGCCCCCAAGTGGCTGGATAGTCGGCTGCAAAACTCCTTAGATAGTCTTCCAGGCATCGATTTATCACTTCGGTTTGCCTATCAGATTGTGGATGGTAAGCGCTACTGGTAGATAATGTGGTGCCCTGTGAACGGAATAGCTCTTTCCAAAAGTCACTCATAAAGATGGGATCCCGGTCTGAAACAATGTCCTTTGGGAACCCGTGAAGGCAGTAGATATCTTTGACAAATACTGCGGCTAAATCCATCGCGGTGAAGCGGCTGTCCAGTGGGGAAAAGTGGGCCTATTTCGACAAACGATCCACAACCACGAGAATCACTGTTTATCCCTTAGACAACAGAAGGCGAGTGATGAAATCCATGGAAATAAATTCCCAAATTTTACCTGGGTGGGGAGAGGTTGCAGTAGTCCGCTCGGTGCTGTGTTGAGTTGCTTGACTTGTTGACATACTGCACAGTTGGAGACAAAATGACGTATGTCCTCCCACAGACTAGGCCAATAAAAAGAAGCTGATATTCTGGCCAACGTGCGTTGCATTACAGCATGGCCCCCCAAGGGTGAACTATGGTGTTCTTGCAGGATCAATTCTTGTAAGGCTGATTCGGGAGGAATGAAGAGCCGATTAAAATACCAATCCATCTCGAATGGTGTAGTGTTCGAAGTCAGCCGGTTAGTTGTTAATTGAGTTGATAAAGGTAGCTTTGGAAGGTTGTCGTTTGTAGTATTCTTGCAGAGCAACTAACAGTGCGATTACGGGCTTTGATACCTACTACATGGAACAGCAAGAGCCTTCCTGCATTCTAGACAGAGCATCGGCCAGCCCATTCTCCCGGCCTGGACGGTATACTATCTCAAAATCATACTCGATCAATTTGGTTATCCACTTTTGTTGTTCCGGGGTATACACTGACTGAGCCATAAGGGACTGGAGAGACTGGTGGTCTGTTTGAGTAATAAATTTGGCACCTAATAGATATTGGCGCTATTTATTTACGGCCTCCATAATCGCATAAAGTTCGCAAACGTAAGTAGAGGAATGTTGTAGTTTCGAACATAGCTGGTGGCTGAAAAACGCTAGGGGTTGACCTGCTTATGCCAAGACGGTGCCTACGCCATTACCAGAAGCATCCGTATGTATTACAAATGGCTTGGAGAAGTCTGGTAAGGCCAGAACAAGTGTGGTAATGAGAGCGGCCTTAAGAGATTCGAAAGCTGTTGTAGCTTTGGGTTCCCAAACGAAGGCATTTTTCCGTAGCAGTTGAGTGAGTGGGGCAGCAATTTGAGCATATCGGGCTGTGAAACGCCGATAGTATCTTGCTAGTCCCAAGAAGCCCCGTAGTTGTTTGCTATTTGCGGGAGGAGGCCAACATTAAGTGGCCTCAATTTTCGTGGGATCCACTGCCACTCGTGCCGACACAATGTGGCCCAGATAAGTCAGTGATGATTGTCCAAATTCTCATTTGGATTATTTAGCATAGAAGGCGTGGTTGTGCAGGATTTGGAGTACTCGAGTGAGATGATGGAGATGCGCTTCTCAGGAAGAGCTGTAAATCAAAATATCATCGAAGACAATTAGCACAAGCTTGCGAAACACAGGATGGAAGATAGTATTCATTTCGGCTTGAAATAAACAGGAGGCATTCGATAACCCAAAGGGCATAATTAGGAATTCGTAATGGCCCTCATGGGTCCGAAAAGCGGTCTTTTGCACGTCCTCTGAATGCACTCGAAGTTGATGATACCCCGCATGTAAGTCCAGCTTGGAGAACACTGTGACGCCACCTAACTCATCCAACAGTTCATCCACCGTAGGAATTGGGAACTGGTCCTTAATGGTAATGGCAATAAGAGCGCAGTAATCCACACAAAACCTCCAACTGCCGTCCTTTTTCACTGGGAGGACAGGCAATGAGAAGGGACTCGTGCTAGGTCGTATTATTCCTTCAGCCAACATCTCATTGATTAATTTCTCCATTTCACCCTTTTGAAAGTGCGGGTATTGGTAGGGTTTAACATTCACCGGTGGGGTGTGGCTTTGCAAGGGAATTTTGTGGTTAGAGAGTGTTGTGGAGGCAGTCCATGTGGTACAGCAAATACATCCTGAAATGATGTAAGGATGTTGCAAAGGGCAGCAGAGATTTGAGGGTCGGAAATATGGGGGAATTGGAAGGGAAGTAGAGAGCCCGAGGGGTCGTCTTCTGGTGTGTGTTCGGTGAGTGGTGTTACAGTCAATTGAAAGTAAGCAGCAACCAAATTTGTCAAATCATTACGCCGCAGTTGGTTTAATGTTATGGTGGAAATGCTAGTGCTAGGCATTCCATGGAAGGTAAGTTTAGTACTGGCATAGGTGAAACTCATCCACAGGGTTTTATAATCAAACAAAGTGGATCCCAAGGATGCCAAGCACTGGACTCCAAGAACTAGGTTTGCCACATAGATGAGAAGAAGATCTCCACTGGAAACCGAGAGGATCCCAGTGTAAGCAGGACATTGGCACACAATTCTTCACAGTGTAACGAGTCTCCCTTGCCAACGGTCACATAAAGATAGTAAGAGGGCTCGATGGAAAGCTCAAGATACCTGGCTAGCTGGGTTTGCAAGAAATTGTGGGTGGAGCCACTATCCACCAGCAATGTTACCGAATGGCCCGAGATTGTTCCTTGTAACTGCAGTGTAGTGGGGGCCTGATGCCCTTCCAAGGCGTCGAAGGAGATAGTGGGAGTGCTATCCGGCTCTAGAGGCAAAAGAGATACCCCAATTGGCAATTCAACTGAAGGGGGTGAACTCACAGAATCCTCTTCGGACATTACCACCTCAGGTTGTACAAAGTCTTCATCCTCAGCTATCATACATAGAAATTTAGGTGGTTTACACTGATGTTCTAGTATAAACCACTCGTCACAATTGAAACACAAGCCACGTTCTCGACGTGCAGCCATTTTAGCAGAGGTTAACTTCTTTATTGGGAATTTTGGTGGAAGATTCTGAGATGGTGAATTTTTTGGCACTGAAGGGCTAGGGGTATTTAAGGATTTGGCGACAAGAGGAGGTCGGTGTGTAGTGATTAGGTTTGAGTCCAGCTTCTCTTCCACTAATTTAGCCATTCCAATTGCCTCGGGTAGAGACAAGGGTTTCAGCAGCAAGAGCTCACGCCGAATATCATCTCGCAAGCCAGAAATAAAACAATTCAAAAGATTGGTGGCGGTGAGCCCAGGAGTCAGAGTGGACAGGGACTCGAACTCTGTCATGTAAACCGTCACAGTGGTGGTTTGCCGGAGTTTATATAAACCAGCTTCATAATTCACAAAAGAGGAGGGGCCAAATCGAAGATCCAAATCATGAGAGAAGAGTTCTCAAGTGGGTTGTTGTTGGGTTGCATGCATCCACTTGAACCATTGTAATGCAACCCCTGACATATAGAATGCGGTAATAGTAAGTTTCTGCTCTGGAGGAGTGCCATGGTAGAGGAAGAAAAGATCGATCTGGAACAACCATTTAGTCACATTGTCTCCAGAAAAAAATGGGATCTCGAGTTTAGGCAATCGAAGGTGTAGGTTGTTAGGGTTTTTTGTAGAGGTCGGCAGCAAAGCGTGAAAGGGTTGCGAAATAGGCATGACAGACACTGGAAAAGAAGGGGAATTTACGGTCAGTGTAGGAAGTAGGGGGGAAGCGGCGATGCCTAGGTAAATCGCTCCATCCGAGCTAAGGTTTGGTTAATTTCAGCAAGCGATTGCTTAATGTGCTCTGTGGCCGCCGTATTGGTGGCGATTTCCTCCAAATGCTGTTGAACTATAGCCACAACTTCCTTTAATTCCTTCGCCATGTTGTCCAGTGCCTTCGATCGAGTCGTAACTCCTTCCACTATAGTCTCAATGAAAGTACCACTGATGCATGCGGCAGTGATGTTGTGCTTATGGCAGGGAACAGAAGGGGAGAATTTAGAACAGTTAGACGAGAAAGAGGGGAAGGAGATTTATTATGACAAAAGGGAAGTGAGAGTTTAAAGCTGCCGACAGAGGAGAGGAGAGAAGAGAAGGGACAGAATAGTTGCAACTGCTCAATCTTCTTTCATTTTGTTCCCTATATATATAATAGGCGCATAACATAAAGTAGGTAATATGCCTACTAACAAAATTAGATTACTACTAGTATTAACGGCAACAACCTATGAACAAAAAAGGAAATATTAAAATATATAGAAATATATATCTATTAGTATTAGATGTAATCCTGGAATTTCTTGGGTGCTCGAGTTTGACAGCCACTGGGTGCTCGGGTCGGACATAAACTGGTTGCTCAAGTTGGACGGCCATTGGGTGCTTGGGTCAGATGGCCACTGCGATGCGGTTCCAACTTGTCAGCCACTGGACCCGTGGACTCCATAGCTGCCAGACCCGTAACAGTATATGCCCTCAAAGATGTTCATAAGCTAAGCGTAAAGAGGTAATCAAACTCCAATCTTCAAAGCAATTTCCAATTTCATAAATATCGATATAGCCTTCTGAAGGTGAACAGCTCTCTCAAAAGCTGACAGAGTGAGAGTCTCATACTTTTCCAGGACGGTGTACCGAATCTGGCTGTCCGATTCATGCTGGAAGCTATATCCTTAATCGATGGTGCCCTTGTTGCCGGTTGTTTTGCCTGAGCAATGGCTCCTTTAGAAGATGACATGTCGGCAGATTTCTTTGATTTCTTACCCATTTGGAAAGATCAAAATTGGCTAACAAGGAATGGATTAGAAAGCAAGGTTAGAAAGAAGGGAGAGGGAAGAAGAAAAGTTCAAAGCAACGAAGAGCAGCAGAGCATTTGAATGGCCCTGAGCACATCTATTTATAATGGGTCAGCACATCCGATCATGAGCCTGAGCCTACGCGTGGAGCCAGGAAAGAAAGCCTCCTGCTTTAGAATAAATGACGGGTGGCGTCACATCAACGAGGTTGTGAAAACCGAAGTTGCGCATCACCCCACTAGATATGCAACAACGAGACATTAAATATGCCGCAAGAGCATTAAAAGCTGATGTGATGGGCCGCCAACAAATGATTACAACAAAGACTGGCTATTCTTGTTGTCACAACTTTGCAAACCTAGCATCGGTTTTTGAAGTTGGGGGCTAGTGTTGGGAGTGCATGCGCGTCAGACCCTAGGAAGACGATGAGGAGTCCAGGGTACCACCTCGTATACAACCGACCCATGAGAGTGAACCAGAGGGAAGTTGCCTGTTTGGTTTGTATATTCTTTTTATTAAATTGACTCTATAGCAGATTATGAGACGATGCCAAGGATCTCAAATGTAAGTCTGTGATAGCTAGAATGACATAACAACATTACTTGATGGACAAGCATTGTAGTATATTCATCTATTGGCAGAAGGTATGCCTTCCACGCTAGAGAGGATGACATATGTAGTGCTGAAAACGTGAACTTGGCAGATGATGATAGGATGTGGGAAGGGCGCTCAGTGTGGATCACAAAACAGATGTGCCAATCATTGACTTCGGTACTTGACCCACCAACTCTTGCCTATGTGACCCAAATGCACTTTTGTTCAGCCTATAAATACAGACTCTTCATTTCAGTTGAGGGGACTGGATTCTAAGACCAAAGAGGGCCTTTGCCAAATTTCAGACTGATTCAACACATGACAATTTTACTGACAAACTTGGAACCGGTTTTCCATCTTAAGAAGCGTATTTCCGGATCTTCTTGAATAGTCCACTCAATCAAGATCTCTCAACCTCATGACATGAATCCTGTGACCGTACTAACAAGTGCAACACGGGATCTGTGTTGTCGTTTTGCTGAAAAGAACTATCATCATACCAACTGATTTCCTGATCAAGTTCCCATCAACAACTTGGCCCGTTCATCCATGCCTGAAACAACATCCTTGCTGTCAGGTTTAAAAGAGTAACTAACTCTGTATACCTCTTTTACTAACTCAAGCCATTATTGACTTAGGCATTGGAGGGTTTCTCCGAGACTATTTATTGTTGTTTATGGTGCGCAAAACCAAGGAACGAGATTATCTAGATCGAGCTTCCTCCTTGGGCATCTCTCTTCTCATTCACACCTCGGTTCAGGTACGCATTACACGTGATGGCCAAAAAATATCTCCATGACCTTAAGACTTTGAGTCCGTTAAAGTTCCATAATCAGGCTTGCTTCTCCTAATAGGATCTTTTAATGCTCCCATGCATGAATTAAATATCAGTATCGTTGTTGGTTATGATTGTATTGTTTCTCAACTGTTATGCATCATAATTGGATGTTGTGGATCTTCTACCTGCTTTTTTGGAAGTTTTAACAGGCTTGATCTAATGAATCACCTACTTTGGTTCCACCCCTGGCTATCTTGCTCGACAAGGGCAACACATGCTAACAAAAAAATGAATCATGCCCAGATCTAACTAAGGCTCATGGTGGTGCAGGAACTTGATTGGAAAAAGAGGGATTCTGGTTCCAGTCAAATGAAACTATCATTGGAACACTTTAAAACTTAGTTATATACTAAAATTTGGCAATTTATCATCTATTTACATATGTCAAAAAATCTAGTCGATTTTATCAAAATTGTGATTGATATCATCATTGGTCATTAAAAAATATTTAGCTCGATGGAATCAAAATTATATTCCTAAGGATTATCCCAAATAGAATATGGATTTAGGTTTTACAAAAGCTAAAAAAGGCCGATATGTATTGAAATAATGCTAACATGGTGACATCATGATAAATTCTAATATTATAATGCTACACAGTTGCTGATATTTTGATCTATGCTGATAAATATGGCTCTTGCATCCTCAGTAGTAGCTGAGGTTCTCTTACTATCACAGCATTAATATTGGGATATTCTCTTTTGCTTCATTCATTGATTCTATTTTTCATCATGCACACTTTGTTGGACGATTAATTTAACCCGTCCCCTGATCAATAATTTTGGTAATAATGAGGCCGAATATTGTTTCAGGTACTGGTAAGTGGTTCCTTACATTTGGTGGGCGATGTGTTGCGGTTGATCAAGAAATGAGGCAAAGGATGGAATCGAGAGTTGACGGCAACATGAATGCAGAATCATGGCCCGGGTTTTTGGATTGATAGCCCATGCCCTCTGTATTCTTGCTTGCAGGAAGGATTAGGTACACCAAGATGGCTTGAAGTCACTGGGACTATCAACTACTAGAAATTAAGCAACTACTTAAAAAATTGATTCCTGCTGTTGCTTGGAATTGGTTTCTGTATGGGGAGTTGAAGAGGTGTGTTCATCATCTGTTCAGAGCTTGATCAATGAGGTTTCTGAACTCGTGTGTGTTCCTTTTGATCTGTCCGGTCCAACTTTTTGATATATACCTCTTTGATCGATTTATTTGCTCTGAGAAATTTGGTAACTAGCACTCTCATTGAAAACATACACAAAATATATTTTCATTGACTTGGCCAATTGATGTATGTGTAGGAGTGGTAATACTAAACACAACCCAAAAACATGTTGCAGGCACGAAATGACTGGGATTAGGTTTGTAATAAATGGGTTTGTAGGCATTAACGAGTCGATATGTTTATAACATGAAATATTCGTATTGTGTTTTGTATTGATATTTTATCTCAAAAATAGAGATGGCTCTATTGTATTGTGTCAATATTTTTGAAAGCGGTGACAGAATTAATTTTTTTAAAATGTTGAAAAATAAATGAGAATTTCGACATTATATTCGCCTTATAAACAATATTAATTTTTCTTTCTTATTTTTTTCCCCAGGGTAGGAATACTCACATAAATCTAATTTCATAATCTCAATATCCCTTCTTCTCATTCTCTAAGTTTTTTGTGTTGTTAATTTTATGGTTCTATAATATAAATATTATCGCTATGATTACAATATATACGATAAGCTTTGTAGATTTTGCTTGAGTAAGTAATTATTAAAATACTTAAAACTATTAGCATATGTAATAAAAAAATTTACATGATTTGTCTGTTTAATGTTGTCATAAATTTATTACATTTAGAAGTCGATTTTGACTTACACTTTTTCTGTTTGTAATTTCGCTTTTATGGTTTTACCCCAAGTCAGAATCAAAATTAAAATTCAAAATTACAATACCAGAATTTTTGACTCATACTTGTATGGCTAAGAGTGATGAATTCAGGCTTGAGTTGCTCAAGAGCTAAGACTAACTATTGTTATTATATAGCACATGACAATACATTAGCCATTACCACAGGGTACAGCCGTCGATTATTTAATTGGAATGAAATTTGAAATAAGGATAGAGGATGACATGAACCCTTTGAAAAATAAACATATTTGTTAGTTGACTGATCTCTCACAAAATTAATTCAAATTGGCTTTGGTTTGTTTAGAAAAAATAGTTTTAATAACTGTCTATTTTTCTATATTTGATAACTTTTACTCCATTAACAATCACTTATGAGTCTATTTTCTAGCTTACATTTATTATTTTAACTGTTGGATCGAACTATCCACGAATATAAACGGATTATTGGAGAAAATTGAGCTGTTTAGGTTCTAAAAGATTGATAAAGTAAACTATTAGTTTTTAGTTATGCGATATCTATCCTAGACACAATGATATTGTTGCCCAATTGAAATAAATGACGAAATCAATGTCAGATTTACCTGATCTTGCTAATTTATGCGAGAATTGATCTATCTGAAAGATTTCTCGCTCTAATTAGCGGTGAGAAAAATGAAACAAAAGTTTCTAAGCAAAAGAGTGAAGCCTTGTTGGTCATGTCTTTCATGGGCATTTTCAAGTATATTTTTTGTTCGTCCTAATCTTTTGTAGTTTAAAACAAGATTACAGATCCTTATCAGATGGAAACATGACATGCACAACTATAGTTTAAGTGGGCACGTTGACATGCCCTGGGCCACATATGTTGCACTCATCTTCTCCGGTAGTTAAGCTCGACAAGGAATGGGAGAAGATTACTCATTTTTGTTAGATATTGTACACTAAAAATAATTTATAGAAAATTATTTAATTATTTTTTATTTTTTATAATTTATATATATTATATTATTTATTTTATATGTACTTAAATTTATAACATGTGATGTTCCGTAGAAATTAATCAGCATTGATGTGTCCTTGGATCTGAGTTACCTTGTGGATTAGGGAGCCTTTGGATTCTTCGTATCGGGTCGAGCTCGAATGGGTCCGGTCTCCACGTCTTTTAACCTGGATTGTGCACCACAAACAGTTAATAAGAGGTCAAGAGATTGGTGAGATTTACTCTCCGATTTAACCTTCAACGTTCAAGTCAATAATTTTTCTAAAAGAAATATAAAAATGTAGGCGTAAAAGTAAACGTAATGTAGAATATACAGATATTTGTATGCAAGGGATGCGAGTGAGGATTAGAGGAAGCTTGAACTCTTTTTGTGCACTTCAAAGAGTAGCTCACTAAGATCGTCGGATGAAAGTGGTGATTTTTTGAGGGAAGAGAGCAAGTTCTTTCTCCTCATGTTTGAGTATGAAGTTTAGCTTGAGGTAGTTTTAAGATGCTTCGAGTGATCTTGGAAGATGAAAAATTTTCCCTTCTCAATGTAGGAAAAGTTATTTGTAAGCTCCGTAGATGAGACTTTGGGCACGGAAACCTGTGACAGGGGTCCTGCCTGGGTTCATCGGCCGCTGAGCACTGGCAGTGGCCATTGATATCAGTTGTCGTCTTGCGGTGACGAGGAAAACTTATAGCCGACACGGGCTTGGTCACTTTTCGTTGGGATTGGTTGAGTCGCTATAGGGTGGCAGGCGTCACGGTTTGTCAGAGTTGACTTTATTCCCATTGGCTGGCATTTCCTAAGCCGACGTCTTTTGCACTGCCTATTTACAGCCGTATTGGGGGAAGGCATAGGCAAATTATGATTGGGCACGTGTCAGGTGATATCCAGTGGATCCAGGTGTGGTCTGTCTGGCCTAGGATCTATTTTGTGGTGTTGGGCTTCGCACGAAGCCTCTTGGGCCCCATTGCGTAGTTCGGTCTTTCTGCCGATTGGGTCTCGTTCCTGCTGGCCTATATTCTTATCGGACTTGTCAAGTATATTAACGATCAAGAAATCAAAGATGGGGAGTGATTATTTTTTAGATTCCTGTTAATTCATTTGGTTTAGATGGAAATGTTGATATATTATATCGGCCAAGATATATTATACTTATATAAGATAAGATGACAAATTGCATCATTGAGGAGATGAACCGAAGCGAATGAATGAGTGTACTGTAAAAGTACATGTATTGAATGAGATCGATAAATGAATACCTTTTAAAATCGATCGCCAATGTTAAAAATGTTATTTAATATAATTCTCTTAGATGTCCTTTAAAGTGAAAAAAAGTATACA
>JAODPA010123261.1:0-17788 GCA_025585075.1 Nepenthes mirabilis
CTCTGTGGCTATCTCCACTAGAATCAAACCTAACTGGTCTTGGTTTATGAATTACTCTTCATGTCCTGGTGGTCGGATTTGGGTTGGCTGGGACCCCAATCTGATTTCGTGCACCGTTCTTTCCTCAGAGGACCAGGTCGTCCATCTTGATGTCCTGCTCCTTGCGGAGAATATTCGATGCATTCTGTCCTTTATATATGGTGCAAACTCAAAAATTTCTCGTAGGCTCCTATGGGATAGCCTTCGCGCGGTGTCTAACCATCCGGGCGACCTCCTTTGGGCGGCCCTCGGGGATTTCAATGCTATCCGGTACCCGTCTGAGGCCCTGGGAGGGATTTGGCATAACAAAAGCTTGATCGATCTTAAAAATTGTCTTAGAGACTGCGATCTTAACGATGTGTGTCATGAAGGCATGCACTATACCTAGAATGATAGGCGTGACTCTTCCCTTCGCATCTACAGAAAGCTTGATCGTGTTGTCGCACAATGGGTATTGGTTTGACAAATTTCGTAGAGCTAAAGCCCTTTTTCCCCCTCCCAGGCTCTCTGACCACTCGGCCTGTATTCTCATCCCTGCTGGCGATCCTCCCAGAAAACACGGCTTTTTTCGGTTCAATAATTTCCTTACCAAATCCCCAAAATTTCTCTCTTTGGTTGCTGATGCCTGGTCGAAAGACATCAATGGCTCACCAATGTTCAGGCTTGTGTCCAGACTTAAGCAGGTAAAAATATCTCTGAAAATGATCAACGTCCATGAGGGTGATGTTCACGAGGAGGTCATTCGTACTAGGGAGAAGCTTGAGGTGATCCAATGTCAAACTCCCTCTAGACTAGGGAGTTTTCTTGAGGAGCGTCGCTGTAAGGATGCTTACCATGCTGCTCTGGCCAAGGAAGCCGACCTTACTAAGCAAAAAGCTAAGATAAGGTGGCTCAAGGAGGGTGATCAGTGCAATAAATTATTTTTTAAGACTGTGAATGGAAACAACAATAAGAATCGGATTTTTTCCCTCCTTGATCAAGACGGGAATCTAACCAATGGTGTTGAAAATGTTCAGAATCTAATCGTGGACCACTTTAGAAAGGCTCTTGGGACTGGCCGCACGTACGGTTCGGCTGATGCGACTCGGCTTCATCCTTACATCCTTCATATTGTGCCTGCATCTCTTATGGACCCTCTTGTGGGCCCGATAAGCAATGATGAGATCCGCAAAGTGATCTTTTCCATAGGCGACTATCGGGCCCCGGGGCCTGATGGTTTCAGCTCTCATTTCATTAAGGAGTCGTGGGATATCATAGGCCCATCTATTTGTGAAGCCATTCGTGACTTTTTCAATCATGGAAAGCTTCTCAAGCAAATGAATTCGACGATCATCAGCCTGATCCCCAAAATCAAGTCTCCTCGCTTGGTTTCTGATTTTCGTCCCATTTCATGCTGTAATGTCATATACAAAGTCATCTCGAAGATTATTGCAAATCGTCTAAAGATGACTTTACCTTATCTTGTCGAAAAGTGCCAAACGGCTTTTGTGGCGGGACGCCAAATCAGTGACAACATTCTCCTGGCCCAAGAGCTTCTCCACAAGTATCATCTTGGTCATGACCCTCCACGATGCACTATGAAAATTGACCTCATGAAAGCCTATGACTCTGTTCATTGGGATTTTATTATCAATGTCCTGACCATCATGAATTTTCCGCCCAAAATGATAAACTGGATTAGGGAATGTATTACCACCCCCTCGTACTCTGTAAATATTAATGGTGAAGCGGTTGGGTTTTTCAAAGGGGGTAAGGGTCTTCGCCAAGGTGATCCCATTTCTCCTTACCTTTTTGTCCTGGCGATGGAGGTATTGAATGGGATTATCGCCTCCAAGGCTCGTAGGAACAATAATTTCACATTTCATTGGAAGTGTGAAGCGACCCATACTGTCATGCTTGCCTTTGCCGATGACCTGCTCCTCTTCTCTCATGCTGATGTCTACTCTATCCGTATCCTCAAGGATTGCCTTGAGGAGTTCTTTTGGCTCTCTGGCCTGTCAGCTAACACAAACAAGAGTGAGGTTTTCCTTTGCTCTAAAGACCAATCCCTTAATCAGAATATTGCTGACGTCCTGGGGTTCAAAGTTGGATCCCTCCCCATTAGATACCTCGGCATTCCTCTGATATCTACCATGCTATCAATTCGGGACTGTAAGGCCCTCACTGAGAAAATTACTTGCCGCATCAAATCATGGAAAAACATATGGCTCTCCTTTGGGGGACGCCTTCAATTGGTGGCCTCGATTCTCTCTTCTATCCACCTCTATTGGGCTTCAATTTTCATTTTACCCAAATCTATTCTGAACCAGATCGATTGCATATTAAGACGTTTCCTCTGGAACGGTTCTACGGACGGGAAGGCTAATGCAAAAGTGGCCTGGACTGATCTTTGCTACCCTAAGAGTGAAGGAGGGTTGGGGCTTAAGAACTTGCAGGCACAAAATAAAGCCCTCATCCGTAAGCTTCTTTGGCGTCTCATGTCTAAAGACCCTGAATCGGCTTGGTCTTCATGGATCCACAAGACTAGAATCAAGGACCGGTGCATCTGGACCCTCAAAGTCCCTGATTCTGCCCCTTGGAGCTGGAGCAAGATCATGAAACTTCATCCGTTCATGTGTTCACATACTATTAAGATCATTGGTGATGGCGTTGACTCCTTTACTTGGCATGACAATTGGCACCCTGATGGCCCGCTCATTAGGGTATGCACGGATCGCATTCGTATGGTCACTGGTTTATCCTGGGACAGCAAGGTTTCTCAGATAATCAAAGATGACCAGTGGGCCTGGCCTAATCCTTTTGATCAGGAGGTTTCTAGTCTTGCCACAAACATGCCCCATTATCTGCCAAACAATGAGCAAAAGGATTCCTTGAGATGAGCTGGTAGCCCTAATGGTGTCTTTTCGTCTAAGTCTGCCTACCTCCTTCTTCACCCACCCAAACCGAAACTGAGCTGGGCCAACCTTGTATGGGGTTCTTTCCATGTCCCTGCCCACTCATTCACCCTTTGGTTGGCTATAAAAGGCCGGCTTAATACCTCTGACCGTGTTCACGGTGTTCCCAACCTCTCACTCACTTGCTCTCTTTGTGATTCTGAAGCTGAAAACCATGACCATCTTTTTTTCTCTTGCCCATTCTCCTCCTCCGTGTGGACCTCTATCCAACGGATTGCTGGCATTCACTGGCCTTACCCCACCTGGTCCCAAAATGTTGATTGGGCTGCGCACATGTGGAAAGGTAAGAATCTCATTGCCCTTTCCAAGTGGCTCTCTCTGGCGGCCACTGTTTATTATATTTGGAGAGAACGTAACAATCGTGTTTTCGACAAATCCTCCCATCAGGATGCTTCCCAGATCTCCTCCCAGATCTCAAACGTTGTTCGCGACAAACTGAAGGCCTCCTTGCCTGCTGATGGTTGCCCTAACCGCTTGCTGGTTAGGCGTTGGAACTTATAAAAAAAAAGGGGGGGGAGGTTTTGATGCTTTTGAGGCTGCTGGCCTTTTTGGCCCTGTGGGCTGTGCTATTCGCGGCTCTGCATCGTGGTGGCTTTGGTTGTTTATTATATAAAAAAAGGTCTTTGTGCCCCAATAAAAAAAAGGGGGGGGGTTATCTTTGCTGCTTTTGAGGCTGCTGGCCTTTTTGGCCCAGTGGGCTGTGCTATAGGCGGCTCTGCATCGTGATGGCTTTGGTTGTTTATTATAAATAAAAAAAATAGAGGGTGTTTGTGCTTTATAAAAAAAAAGAAAAAAAAATAGGTCTTGGTTTTCTGCTGTGGGTGTACTGGCTGTATAATGTTCCCCCACTTGTATATTCTGTTACCCTGTGGTGGGTGTTAGTTATGTTTTTTGAGTTTAACATGGTGTGCTGGAGTGCCCTTCGTACATGAAGTGGTGGTTGAGGGTTCTGCTTGCTTCTGATGGCGAGATTTGGGTTGAGCTTCAGGACTGGACTGTATGCACTGTCCCAGATGCTGTCCTCCATTCGTTTGTTGCTGATGTAGCAGCCGCTGCTGTTGTCTCTCTATTAGATGAGACCCCATGTTTTGGCTGTGCTTCCTCTGACAGATAATACTGTGGTTGCTATTGTTGGTCTGCTGTGGGGGTCACTAGGCTTGTGAAGTTCCTGCTGGCTTGAAAAGAACCTGTCCTGCGGAGCAGCTTCAGTTGGCTACTGCTATACTGATGTGAGAGTGAAGGGTATGAGGCTATTACTGGTTTTTTGCCTGGTGATGCCATCACGGTGCTGTTGTTTAGCTTTCTCTCTGTGGAGGGTTGGCTTTGAAATTGCTGCTGGTGTTGTTCGGATTTACCTTGCTGCCAGCTTCATGCCTGAGCTGCCGCGACATTAGTCATTAGCATCTCTGCTGTCATGAGGTGGTGTGCTACTAAAGAGTGATGAAATTGCCAATTGCTGTCGGGTGATATCTGGTTGATCTGGAATGCTCTTTGCTGTTCTCTGTAGCCTGGTGGATTCCATTAAGGCAAATGGTTACTGACGGAGCCATTTGTTGTTTGGGGGCATTGGAAACTATCAGGCAGCTCTCGGTCCTGCTGGAATCGTTGCAGCATTGTTTTAACACTTGCTCTATACCTTTTGGGCTGGTGTTGTGCTGCTGCTCCTAGTTCTGCTGTCCGGGGTTTGCTGGTTTTACTGGCTCAGAATTTTCCGGTTGACAGGCCATGAAGCAACTTGTTGATCTGGTTTCCCTTGCTGAATGTGGTTGTTGCTTTGTGAGATGCTGAGATTGTATGGGTTGCTGATGGGTCTGGACTTTGTGAGCTCTTTGGTCGGTCCCCTTTTTACTGAACTTTGCTGAGACTGTTCGTGGTTGATGCTGGCCTTGCTGATGTAGCATCATTTCATCATCCGTCGGGGTTGGGCTTGCTGTGTAGTCGTGAATTGTGCCGGTTGGCTCCTGGAGGTCCCGGGCCGGACTTGTCCTGATGAGCTGTGTCTCTGTGGCTGGTTCATAGATGTCGGTTGGCGGCCTTGCTAGTTGCCAAGAGGGATCGTGGCTGTTGGATTTGTTGAAGATGAACCTCCTGCTTGATCTTGTGAAATGTATGGCTGGCGAGGTGATCTTCCGGCCCTGTTCGTACTTAGTTTCTCCTGAAATTCCTGCCGATTGGATGCGAGCTGATGCTGGTGATGGGGAGGTTGAAGAGCAGCAGACGCCTGTTGCCTCCTCCTGTTGGATATCTCCTGCTGCCCGGAGGTAGCTGGCGTTTGCTGGTTTTGAAGATACTGTGCCGCTTATGCCGTGTTCAGGATGCTGATCATTTGCACTAAGATGTGGATTTTCTCGGATTGCACTGGAAGTTGCTGATTTGCATTTTCTTCTGTTGTCTTGACATTTTCTATTGGGATGCACAATTTCTACCACGGTTATGCAGTAGTGCATGGTTTCAGTTTGTTGGATTGTGGTTCTTTTTGCTGTGGCTTGGTATGTTTGGTGTTCAGTTAGCCTTGAGTATGGCTGATGTGCTGATTATTCTTCTGGGTGCGCGAGGCTGTTTTTGTTTGCTTCGATGCAAATGAAGGGCTGTTATGCTTGCTCTCCCATGGTGACTTGCTGTCCGGTCAGTGAATTACGCTCCTGTACTGATGAAGATCCTAGATGGTTTGCTGTATCGTCTTCAGTGTTTTAGGCGAAGATTTCATCGATCTTGCAAGTGTGAAAATGATGTCATTTCCATTTTCTGCTTTTGTGGTTGTTTTCTTAATGTTTTTTTCTTTTGATGTACCAGTTGCTCGGAGCATGTCCTAACACTTTTTGTTTTACCTCTAAGTACAATACTTGGAGTTAAAACATTTAGTCTGTAAATTTTTCTCCCATTAATCCAAAATTCTTACTTACCAAAAAAAAGAAATTAAAATAGACGAAATTTACATGACGATATTCTAACTCCAAGTGTTTTGCTGACTTAGAGGTAGAATAACGAGTTAGGGCATACCCCGAGCACCACCATGATCCAAGTCATGAAACTGAGCGAGAAAAACTCAAAAAAATAAAAAAATAAAAAAAACATCTAGATGAGCCATATCTAAACCGGACAAATGCAACTCAGCCAAAGTACACACACTAAGATACATCTTCACCAGTTTTTTTTTTTGGTAAGTAAGTGAAGATGTATTAAAGAAAAAAAATATACAAAATTATGTTCCAACTCCAAGTATTTTATCTACTTAGAGGTAGAAATATAGACGCTAGGGCATTCCCTAAGCACCACCATGAGCCAAATCATGAGATTGAAAAAGATTACAAAACCCTGCAAAAAATCATCTCCATAATATCCACACATCAAGATACCAAATAAAAGTATTGAAATGAAAAATCGCATAAGGGAGCCACATCCTCGACTGCCCATATGCTATCATCCAATGCTAAAATATCGAGCCCATAATCAGCTTTTGCTTTGACAGACAAGAGTTCAACCTCAATGAGCATGAACAATGGGAACTGCATGTCCAAACAGCTTTAGTAACCTGTGACTATAATGATCATTCTCCAATGGCAATTTGGCCCGATCATGCCCCATAAATCAGCTTCATGAGCAGACGTAATCTTCTTCCATCAGTGTATAAGACCCCAAATTTCAATATGTGACCACCAGCCATTATTTTTTTTGGTAAGTAATTAATTAAATTAAATTAAATAAAAATGTACAAAAAACTATATTTTTTTACCAAGTGTTTTGCCGACTTGGGAAAAAAACATAGAACTAAGGGAACCCCTAAATCCATGACAATAGCTATTAAAATAAAAGTACAAGCCAATCCGGCTAAATAACGAGAAAAAAAAACCACCCCGGAAATCACGTGCAAAGCACTCCGGAAGCCTGTAATCTAAAGCAGCATTCCAAAATTTTGCCACTCTGGGCACAGCTCGCGCCAGGCCACTCCAGCTCAAAAGCAGCACTCCGGAAATATGTCACTCCGGAAATTCAGGCACGGCCACTCCGGCCCAAAAACATCCTGCCACAGCAGCAAAAACATTCCGTCTTCAAATGCCACTCCGCCTCAGGAAGTACTCCAGCTTCAGATAGCCACTCTGTCCTCAAAGGCACTCCGCCATTGAACGAAAGATCACTCCGGCCAAGAAGATCCACTCCGTCCTAGAGGGGCATCAATCACTCCGTCCAAAACGCAGAAGATCATTCCGGCTACGCCACTCCGTCTAAGGAGACAAAGAGCATTCCAGCTAAGGGAACCACAAGCACTCCAGAATCAATACAAGACCACTCCGTCCAAGGTGAATACATCACATCTTCCGTGTGAGAACCCAACACTCCACCAAGGAAGTTAAAAGAAGCACTCCGGGAAAAAAACAGTCCGGAATCTACTATAGAGATTTATCTACCTCACCACCAGCCATCATTGTGTAAAGCTAGATGGACTATCTTCAATGGCACTTCAAACAGCTTCATAAGAAAATGATATCTTCGTTAAACATCGCATAGAGCCATTGGGAACACCAGTCCCGGGTAGCATCATTAACCAATAGCTTGAATGGGCCACTTCAATGGCACCTTGTCCTGCAACTTAGTAAACCAAATAGAATTTTTTTTTTCCTTTTTTTTTTCAAATGTGTGCTCAGAAAAAAATGGGAGGATTACCCCACACAACTAGCCATCCAGGCTAAGGAATTTTTTTTTTCTCCAAGTGTTTTTCCAACTTGAAGAGAAGACCGTAGAAATGATGACAATCTTAAGCATCAATACAAATCTAGTCTAAATCTAGACGCTTCTTTTCTGCTCGGGGTATGCCCTAACGTCTTTGTTCTAAATCCAAATCGGAAAAACACTTGGAGGTAGAATATTGATTTTGTACATTTTCTCTTTTATAAAGTTACTTACTTACCAAAAAAAAAATAGTCTAAATCTAGACCATACCATACTTGCAAAAAAAGAAGGAAAGACCCCAAAGACCAAAGGAATTAAACAAATGGGGGGCAGTGCGGGTCCAAAATGCAAGTATCCAGACAGTTGCCCAGCAGACCCTTTTTTTTTTAGAGTATCAAAGAAACATGTCACATTGAAAGTAAATAAACAACAAAGAGA
The DNA here is from genome assembly GCA_025585075.1 of Nepenthes mirabilis. Taxonomy (NCBI): domain Eukaryota; kingdom Viridiplantae; phylum Streptophyta; class Magnoliopsida; order Caryophyllales; family Nepenthaceae; genus Nepenthes; species Nepenthes mirabilis. Next base: position 8,100 of record JAODPA010123261.1, read on the forward strand.
AATAACAAATGGGGAATAGCCAAGTCAGAAAAACTGGCAAGTAAAGAGAATTTGTTTTTTATAAGTTCCAACGAATTATTTGCATTCGCGGTGTACATTTGTCATTTTTCAAGGTTGTCTTCAATTTTTTTTTGGTAAGTAATTAATTGTATTAAAATAAATTAAATTGTACAGAGATTGTGTAATTTTCAAGTGTTTTGCCGACTTGAAAAAGGACACAGAAATTAAAAAAATGGTGGAACCCCAAAATACATGACACAAGTCATAAAGGTCTCTCCGCCCAGGTTGAAGAAGAACACTCCAGTTGCGCACTTCATCCAAGGAAACAAAAGGTGATCCAGCTAAGGAAGCTCTTCGGAAGATAGCCCTTCAGCAGAATGGACTCAGAAGAAGGTGCACTCCGGCAGAAAATACTTCAGCAATTTCTACACCGGAAAATTCCATTCCTGAAGATTTCGCACTGAAAAATTGTACTCCAGTAAGAATGCATGCCGGACGAAAGAGCTCCAGCAAGACACTCCGAAAAAATTCACACCGAGAAAAAAGCACTCCGGACGTATGCACTCCCGCAGAAAGGGACTCCGGAAAGAGACCCGCTAGCTAGTGCACTCCGGAAAATTGCACTTCAGCAGAAAGAACTCCGGCAAAAAAAAGAAAGATCTCCAGCAGAATTCACTCTGGTAAACATCTCGTCGAAAAAAGAGGTATTCCGAAAATTAGCACTTCAGCAAAATAAAGAGTTCCGGCGGAAAGCACTCCGCCCAAAGCACACCGGAAGATGGATGCACGCGATACTCGAAAAAGTACGCACTCTGAAATCCGGAGTCCGCAAGAGCTCCGGAAACCGGAGCTCACTAAACAGCAACAGAACCAGCCGGAAATTTTTTTTTTTTCAGAATCCGCAATCTACAAGAGCCGAAAAAACGCACAAAGGAGATCCGGGTAAAGGAAAGCAAACCAGCCAAACACGAAGAAATACGCATTCCAGATTACGGAGTCCGCGAAAGCTCCGGGATCCGGATTACACAAAACAGATTTTTTTTTTCGGAAACCGGAAAGCAAACCAGCCAAACACGAAGAAATACACACTCCAGATTACGTCGCCCGCGAGAGCTCCGGAATCTGGATTACACAAAACAGCAACAGAAGCAGCCGGCAAAATTTTATTTTATTTTATTTTTTTTGGAGGAACCAAGACCTCAAAGCAAGGGCGCTCCGGAATCCGGAGTACGCAATCACTACGGAATCCAGAGCACACAAAAGAGCACGGATCAAGCCCCCTTTTTTTTTTGTAGGAACCAAGACCTCAAAGCAAGGGCGCTCTGGAATCCAGATTACGGAATCACTATGGAATTCGAAGCACACAAAACAGCACAGATCAAGCCCCCCCTTTTTTTTTTGAGGAGGAGCCAAGGAACTCAAGGCAAGGGCGCTCCGGAATCCGGAGTTCACAATCGCTCCCGAATTCGGAGCCCTCAAGCGCCGAAAACAGCAGCCGGATCACACAAAACAGCATAGATCCAGCCCCCAAAGACTTCAAGGCAAGGGAGCTCCAGAATCCGGAGACCATAATCACTCCGGAATCCGGAGCTCACAAGCAATAGAAACAGCAGCTCGCTAAGCATTCCGGAAACCAGAGCTCCGGTTGAAGATAGCAGTTAGGGAATAGAATCCGCACTCAGGGCAGCAAGGGGAATGCTCCATCTAATCAGAACCGATCTGTCACTGCGGGCAGCAAAAAAAATGAGAGGATTCCATCTTCCCCCCGACAGCAGCAGTGATTTGATGGGCCAGCTGGGTAGCAGTGCATGTAGTGTTCTTGAAGATACGATGATTTCTCTCCCTCCAGATGTAATAAACTGAGGCCGCAAGGGTGAGGCGGAAGGAGCTAGCTTTAAGGCATTTGCCTTTCCAACGATTAGCAGCCCATAAAACGTTGGAGGACCATTGAGGGTAGGGCCAGCTGAGACCAGCCCGGGAGCGCATGAGCCGCCAAACAGCGGAGGAGAAAGGACAGTTGAAAAAGTGGTGGCTGTGACTTTCCCTATCGTTAGAGCAAAGAACACAAATTGGGGAGATGTGAAGGTATTGACTAATCCTATCCATAGTGTTGAGCCTAAGTCGGATAGCAAGCCAAATGATAAAGGCATGAGCGGGGATGAACAGGGGGGTCCAAACAAGATAGGGCCACATCGCCACGCCGCTAGGAGGATGGAAAATACTATAGGCGGATTTTGTAGTGAAAGAACCAGAGGGGTCAGGCGACCAGAGAGCAAGGTCCTTGCGAGAGATATCAGGGGGGGTAGGGGGGCATGCGTTCAGCGATATCCGCTACCTCAGAGTCAAATTGGTTGGGCCAGCACCAGTCGCCATTAGTGATGATGTCCTTAACTCTTGCATCTAGGGGCAAACCAGTAACACATCTGATTCTTTCACTAGTCTGATCACAGAGAGGGCCCAGAGGTTGCCAATGATCAAGCCAGAGGAATGTGTCCGCCCCATCGCCAATACGAAATCGGATTATGGGACGAAGAGCAGGTCGGAGCTTCATAAGCTTTTTCCAGCTCCAAGGGGCTGAATCTGGAATTTTTATGGTCCAAATGCAGCGATCTTTGAGTCTGTGAATGTGACACCAAGAAACCCAAATGGAGGCAGGATCTTTGGTGATGATCCTCCAAAAGTGACGGCAAAGAAGGCATTTATTAGATGCGACCAGATTTTTTAGACCTAATTCCCCTTCATCTTTGGGGGAGCAGACATCCTTCCAGGCAACTTTAGCAGAGAATCTACTATCAAGGGAGCCATGCCACAGGAAGGAGCAGAGGGCTTTGTTAATACTGTTCAGGATAGATTTGGGAAGAATGAACATGGAAGCCCAATAGTTGTGGATAGTGGAGAGAATGGAAGAAATAAGCCGAAGTCTACCAGCAAAGGAGAGCCAGCGGTTCTTCCAAGAAGATATTCGAAGTTGAATACGGTCCAGGAGAGGCTTGCAGTCGGAGCAGGTGAGCTTTGTTGTGATAAGGGGGACTCCGAGATACCTGACAGGGAGGGAGCCACGCTTAAATCCGAGAATGTCAATGATGCAGCGAAGGGTATCCTCACTGATAGAGTTGCAAAAGACCTCACTCTTATCAGGGTTGGGGGTGAGGCCAGACAAGCAACTGTAGATGTTGAGACACTCATGAATGGCCTGAATGGAGTTGCGGTCCGCTTTGGAGAATAGAAGGAGGTTGTTCGCAAAGCCAAGCATCACAATACGGGAGCGATCACATTTCCAATGGAATTTGAAGTCAGGGTTAGTCCTAGTCATTCTGGTCAGGATGCCGTTCAGGACTTCCATCCCAAGGACGAAAAGATAGGGAGAGAGGGGGTCACCCTGTCTAAGTCCTTTGGCCCATCGAAAGAAGCCCACCGATGAGCCGTTAAGGTTAATGGAGAAAGAGGTGGTGGTGATGCATTGTTTGATCCAATTAACCATAATGGGGGGGAAATTCATCAGCTCAAGAACCGCTAGGATGAAGTCCCAGTGGATAGAATCAAAGGCCTTCATCAGGTCAACTTTAATGGCGCAACGAGGGGCCCCCTTGTTGAGGTGGTATTTGTGGAGAAGATCTTGAGCCAGCAGGATCTTGTCTCCAATGCATCTCCCCGAGATGAAAGCGGTTTGACAATTGCTAACAAGGTAAGGAAGCGTGGGTTGGAGGCCGGCAGCGATGATCTTAGAGATGATCTTATAAATGACATTGCAGCACGCAATGGGGCGGTAGTCAGAAACTTTGGAGGGAGATTTGATCTTTGGGATGAGGCAAAGCAGAGTTGAATTGATTTGCTTTAACATTCTCCCATGAAGGAAGAAGTCTTGGATAGCAATAGTAATATCCTCACCTATGATATTCCAGGCAGCTTTGAAAAATTTGGCTGAAAAACCATTCGGGCCAGGAGCCTTAATGTCATCAATCGAAAACAAGGCCTGACGGACTTCTTCCGAGGAGATTGGGCGACAGAGGTCCGGCCGGAGGGCATCAGGCACAGAGTTATGGATAAAAGGGCGAAGGCTCTCTTTGGAGAAGGCGCCATTCTCCCTGCCCATTCCCAGGAGACGAGAAAAGTGGTTGATGAGGAGGTTTTGCACTTCCTCCAAATTGGAGGTAGGAGATCCGTCTTCTTTGGTCAGGGAGAGGATCCTGCAGCGGTTAAACTTGCTCTCAATGGAACGAAAGAAGAATCGGGTGCATTGGTCCCCATCCTTGATCCATCTAATCTTCGCCTTTTGTTGAAGGAAGTCTCACTACGTCCTTAAGGCATGGCGATATGCAGCTTTAAGCAGGTCCTCCTCAAGAGCCACAAGGTGAGCGCCAACAGGAGGGCCGTTTCTCTGAAAGTCCTCCAGTTGCGATCTAGCTCGAGCAACCTCTTCAAAAACATTACCCATATTCCTGTTTAGCTCTTTTAGCAGGTCTTTGAGAAGACGGAGCTTAGAGACAATTTGGAACATAGGAACCCCCTGAATACAGCGACTCCAACAGGAACGGACAGTGGGAAGGAATTGTGGGTGGAGCGCAAGGAAATTATTGAACCGGAAGCAGCCAGCATTATGGGGCGTCCATATGGAAGGGATGAGGATGCAAGGGGAGTGATCCGAGAGTCTAGCAGGGGGAAAAGATGCTAAGGAAGGAAGTTCAGAGAGCCAAGGACCATTAACAACCACTCTATCAAGTTTGCGGAAGATACGAGATCCGGGGTCTCTGCCATCATTCCAAGTGAAAAATGATCCGGTGAAGTTACGGTCTTGGAGCTCACAGTCAATGAGGGATCTGTCAAGGGCTATGGCACTGGTTTCATGTCAGCTACCCCCGAGGTTCTCAGAAGGAGCTCTAATAGCATTGAAATCACCCAGAGCAGCCAAGGGTTTGTGGGAAATAAGGTGGTGGATCGCACGAAGCTCGTCCCAAAGGGATCTCCTGTCAATTTCCAGGTTAGATGCGTAAATGAAAGAGATAAAGCAGGAGTGGTTGGTGATTTTATTAAGAATTTTACAGTGAATGATTTGAGTAGTTTTGTTCAACAAACTCAAATCAACTTTTTTTTGGTAAGTAAGTATTTTAGATTAATGGAAGAAAAATAATACAAAAAAATATATTTATCTCCAAATATTTTGACTTGAAGATAAAATATAAGACGTTAGGGCATACCCCGAGCGGACAATACATCTGAATATACAAAAAGGCCTCTAGGAGGATAACGTTTACCGAAAATGACATAATATGACATTTCCATCATAAACAAAATTGAACATAGCATGCATAAGCTGACACACATAATCGGCATGCTCCAGCTCTGAGACTAGCACACCACCTACGGCTGTTAAACAAAGCAGCAGCAACTCACAAAGCAGCAGCACCATCTTCCATCCGGATGCACTGTGCCTTGAAAACCCGGGAGCAACAGCATCATAACCCCATCGAACAAGGTCAGCAGATACATCATAATACAGGCCATCCGACCAGCAGCTGAATTCCAATCGATGCACGCCACAGCAACCAGAACATCAGCTCCAGCAAGGCAATGCCACTTCAGATCCAGCAAAAACATCAGGACTGCACAACAGGAATGGCAGAACACCAACTAGAGGCAGCAAGCATACTACCAATGCCCCATATTAGCCTAGCAGCCCAACAAAGATCAAAGGAGCCCTGGCATCAAAAATACCAGCATCTACTCAATGCCACACAGCAGCAACTGCATTGTTCATTTAGGCCACTGTAGGGAACAGAAAACAGCTCATCACCAATCCACTCCCCATTCTTCAGAAGCACCACTCAGCATCCAGTAGATGAACATCCTTGCATCCAAGGCAAATGGGAGCAACTGAAAACATCAGCATGGGATATCTTCAGCAGGCACCAGTAGCAACAAAAAATAGCTTAGCTGCTCAACACTGCATACCAAGGCAGTACCAAACATTGCTACTGCTTCTGCAGCAGCACTCAAAAAAGACCAAAAGCAAATCAGTGTGGACAGTAAGGAATCGCCGCAGCAAAGATCACGAGCATCATTCTTCATCAACAGCAGGTAGGATTCCATGTATAACCATCAGAATCTACCAACACAAAAGCTGAATGTTGCAGAGCAACAACAGCACAAACAGGCTGTATTAGCCAGACAAAACAATCCAAAGGACTGCAACACACAGCACAGACAAACGGCTAGAAAACAGCAGACTCTCCACCGCACCGAGGATCACATGCTACCAAACAGGGCCCAAGGCAGCTCTACAGACCAAAGCCAGGAAGTCCCCAATCCAGGACATCAAGGGCAACCCCAACCCATCCAACCGAAGGGGACACATTGGCAGAGGATCACCAAAGCCAGCAGCATAGACCAGTTCGCCGAGCCAGATCCGAAGAACAGAGAGAGAGCTGCCGTAATGCCAGAGGAGACAGCTTCCGAAAAAAGGCGAACCCCAGATTCATTGCTTTAGAGCATCACGAAAGCCGTCAGTTGCTTCAGATATCAGACCCCAACCCAAATCCATGAGGGCAAAACGACATCAAAAGCAGACGACCCATACGACTTCGCAGGCAGAAGACTCGACAGAAATCCAAAGCGAAGCCCGAACCTTCATCCCCATCTGAATGGGAGAATCAATTCTAGAGCACAGCCCTAGGCTCGAACCAAGGAGAGAGGGAATCGACCTTGTGAGCGCTACGAGGCCTCAATAGATGGAACGCCACCGAAACCTCAGAGGACGAGGAGCCTCAGCTACGACAGCTCCAACAACGGAAAGGGAGCGAGGTGGAGACGGAGATTCAAAGGACGCCGACGTTCCAGAACAGAGTTCCAGAAACGTAGGAAGCTAGAATCGGGAAGCGTTAGGCGGCCGGGCAGAGCAACCAGGAGGCCGGCCGAGGCCGGCTCCGGCGCCGCCCGACCAGAGGAGGGTAACAAACTCAAATCAACAACAGAGCTATCCCACCCAATCCAAATTCTGCCCAAGGGGGAGGCTGAGTAGTTCCAATCCCAATTCCAGGAAGGCATCAGGAGGTTGGAGATGTGGGGTGCCTTATTCTCTCTAACCCTTGTTTCCACAAGGCCTACAATAGCACATTTATTGGACATGATGAATTGCTTTACATCATGAATCTTGGGGGCTCCATTAAGCCCATGGACATTCCAACAAGCAACACTAACCATGAGAGTTGGAAGGGGGGGTTTCTTCTTAGCCCCCTTAGTTTGTTTTAGAGTAGGATTCAACAAGGATATCCCAACGTCCTTATTCTCTATGGTTTGGACTGATTCGATCGGCACACGTCTGGCCGAACGGGAACTTCTGGGATGGGAAGGAATGGAGGAGGGGGGCCAGAGGGGGCCTTATCCAGTTGGACCTCGTTAAGAAGGAGGGGTTCACCAGAAGGCAGGTTCTGGGAGATGCAACAGTGATCCACAACAAGGGGAGGTTCACAAGGCGGGACTGGAGCATCACCAGTTAAGATAGAGACTAGGGCAGGCACCACAGGATAGTTTGTCTCAGAATTCCTAGTTCCAGCAGAAGTGGAGAGCAGGGTGTCTGCTTCTAGGCTTGTCAGAGCCGCGAAGGAATTGGAGTTCAGGGCAGTAGGCCTAATCCCATGAACCAGAATAGGATCTTTGTTAGTCAATGGGGTGAAATTAGCCGTTGAGGGATTTGGAGACGGCATGGGTCCAGCAGTTAGGTTCTGAGTCACAAAATTACTAGTGGAACTCAAGGGGTCTTTTACTCCGGAGCCCTTGACAGCTTTTGCAGGGGTGGGAAGGCGCCCAGAAGGGTTAGCTTTGTGGGGCGACTTGTTATGGGTGTTAGAGGTTCTAGGTAACCGACTCGGGACAGATTGGCCAGGTTTCCACGGGTATTCCACCTCCACATCAACCCCCAATGAGGCATCAGAGTGGCTCCCGCAGTGAACTCTGATTCTTTTTTTTGGTAAGTAATTAAATGTATTAAAAGTATAAAGAATGTACAGAAATATGTTCGTACCCAAGTGTTTTGCCGACTTGGATATGGAACACAAAGCAGGGGAGACCCCTAGACCTATGACAACAGTCATTAAAAAATTACACTGACGTTGATTCTAGTAAGCCAACAGCTCCAATCACAAAAAATTACTTCAGCAACAATAAGCTAAACTGGCCTCAAAAGACGCTCCGGCAACAAAGACACTCCGGCTTCAATCACACTCCGTCTTCAACCTTCCACTCCGGCCTCTATCAGCGCAATACACTCCGAAAAAATGCACATCGGAAGAAAGAACTCCAGCAAAAAAATGCACACGAATTCAAAATCACAAATCAGCTCCGTCCAATATCTCAGCGACAATCACTCCAGAAGAACAGAGAAAAGGCCCTCCGGGAGAAGATCAGCAGAAACAACTCCGACCAAATGAAACAGGCCAACCAAGAATGTGGAAAAACGTACTCCGAATTTCGGAGAGCCCGAGAGGTCCGTCTAAAGAGCGCAGGGCATTCCGTCCATAGCCATTCCACCAGAAATAGTCCGTCCCAAATCACTCCGCCAAATTGACAGAAAGCTATGCAGCAATCCATCAAATCGCGAACAAAGACTCAATCCGGAGACCGGAAGCAGAAGAATTAATTACCTTTTTTTTTTTCCAAAATCACTCCAGTTCTGGAGTGCCAGAGAAGATAGAACTCCGAAATCGGGAGATTACAAAAGCAGTCCAGATTCCGGAGTGTAGAAAAAGCACTCCGGAAAAACAGGCACTTCGGCTTCTGGAGTACAAAGGGCACTCCGGAATCAGAAGTAAGCAATTTTTTTTTTATTAAAATCACTCCGGATCCGGAGTGCCTTAGAAGACAGCACTCCAAACCCAGGATTTAACAGAAGCGTCCGGATTCCGGAGTGCTTAAAATGCACTTCGGACTCATAGGCATACAGGAATCCGGAGTACAAGGAGCACTCCGTATCCAGGGAATTATAAAAGCAAAAATCGGATTCCGGAGTGCAGAAAAAGCACTCCGGAATCAAAATCACTCCGGATTCCGGGGTATAATGAACACTCCGGGATCAAAGCAAAGATGAAAAAAATACCCCTTTTTTTTTTTTGAAGGAGGGACTACAGAAACGCTCCAGGACCGGAGACTACAGAAGCAAAAGAAACCCAGAAGAAGACACAGTGCAGGAAGCCTTCAGATGAAGCTGAGACTTCAACGCAGATGCGTGCGACCTTAAGCCGGTCTCTTTTGGCAGTAGCAGGATCCAACTGGATCGGTTTCCCGATTGCGTTGGCAATCCAGCTAAGCCCCAGAGGGGTCCAAAAGTGAACCGGAACACCTTTAAGGTGAACCCATAAAGGGAAGGACTTATGGAACTCTTTGGAAAGGGCCAATTCCGGAGTCCATTTCTTTAAAAAGAGAGGGCGGGTAGCAAAGGTCCAAGGACTGTGCTTAAGGCATTCTTGCATCTGAATGTCATTTGCAAACCGGAAGAGAAAGAAATCATTTTCCATCTCTGCGATTTGGGAAATCCCAAACTTAGCACAAATTTTCCTGGCAATATGGTTAACAACGAAAAAAATAAGGGGGGCCTCATAGAAGTAGCCCACAAGGGAGAATTTCCAATCGGCATCTCCCTGTTGAATGACTTCAGCGGGGGGAAAAAGCTCCAGAACGGAGCCTTGGGGGGAGGGAGG